>WTSP01000451.1:29842-43402 GCA_025331215.1 Actenoides lindsayi
CTCCGGGAGGCCAGGTTGGGAGAGTTGGGGGGGTTCAGCCTGGAGAGGAGAAGGGTCCAGGGAAACCTCCTTGTGGTTTTTCAGTGCTTAGAAGAAAGCTGGGGACAGGCCAAGGGGTGATGGGTTTGAACTAAAAGAGGGAGATTTAGACCAAAGAGAAGGAAGAAATTGTTGATGTTGAGGGTGGTGAGACCCTGGCCCATGTTGCCCAAAAGAGTGGTTGATGCCCCTTCCCTGGAACTGTCCCAGGGGAGGTTGGCCAAGACTCTGAGCAACCTGGTCTAATTGCAGATGTCCCTGCTTCCTGCAGGGGGATTGGATGAGATGATCTTTAAGTGCCCCTTTCATGATTCTATGCCAGGGCTGGGGAACAGCAGCTCCCTGCTTATAGGTTACTCCATCTGTAGCTTTAAAATGGGACATGTACTTTGTGTCTGTTTCTTGGTCAGGAGGACGGGAACAAACTCTTCCCATTTCCAAACCTATAACTTAGTAGGAAGGTGTCTGGGGAGTACAGTGTGCCTCATATCAGAGTCATAGTAATAAATGTGCATGGGAGTGATGGGAGGAATTGCACAATGCCCCCTTACTGGAGCATGACTTGTAAAAGTGGGGTAGTATCTCAGGTATGTCAGCATATTGTGTTTATGGATAAACTTCTGAGCAATCTTTGCTCTGTGAGGCAATCAAAGAAATAGGAAAAAGCAGTAACACAAAAAAACCAACTCATTACTCCACCAAACTAATGAGAAGAACTCAATAACAATCACCATTGCTGAGCAAAATAATTGCATTATCTGGGGCAGTTACAGGTGGAGTGAATTTTTGTTTGATCATTCATTAGGATGTCATGCATGAGAAATATTTCACATCCTCCTGATTGCCTAAGCAAAGGGATAAAAACCCTCAGATCTGGGCTGCTCTCACCATTTCTTCTGGCTTGCTCTCTGCTGTGAAGGGGTAAGTCTGAGCTGGGCTCTATTATTGAGATGCTGCGGTAACAGTGGAGGATTTTAACTGAAACAAAATTGGTTCTTAGAAAGGCATGCAATGTCTGAAGTTTTCTTTCAGATAAAGCTTGTTCCTACTTTTTCTTTCTTTTTTTTTTTTTTTTTTCTGTGGCAGGCTGTAAAAGGGCTGGAGTTTTCACAGCAGCTGTGAGTTTGGGATGTACAAACTTATTTATAGTGAGGTTTAGTGAATTCTTATTTTCTCCAGCCTGACCATCCTGCCCTTATGAGCCTGCCTTACTTTGGCTTGTAATAGTGACTACCAAGAAAAGTTAACTGAGTCTCAGTACTAGGAAGCAACAATGTTTTGTCCCACTTTGTCATTATTTCTGAATTAATCTGGAGCCTGTCATTCCACTGCATCCTTGCTATGGTCAGGACTTTGTTCCTTTTCTTTACTCCCAGCCTTTCAGTTTATGGGGTTTAGTCAGGCAGGACAGAGATTACGAGGAGCTGCAAATTGATTTTGAGTGATCAAGTGATCTCGTGATTAAAGAAAAGGACTCTGCCAAATAGTGCAAGGCTTCTAGTTCCACCACAGTCATCTGTCACCTCGGTCAACTGGGACCACATTCACTTATACTGGCAACCTCCCTGATACAACATTCCCACCTAAATGTAGGATGTTCTGCCAAACAAACTCCATGAGCTCTTCAGGGATGTGGTTGCTGCTCCTTTTATTCCTGTAAAGAACAGTCATGGGAGTCCTGGTGCCATCTGCAGCACCTGAAATTTTGGGAATAGCACTGTCATTAGCAATTGGGCTGCCTGAATTTTAACTTGATTTCTCCTGTTACCTCCCCAAATGGCTCTGGGCAATGCATTCACTTCCCAGCCTCAGTTACTGCTTCCTTAAAGCTGGAATAACAATGACTTGCTTCGTACAGTTGCAATGATTCCAAGTGGCGCAGACCAGCACAGGAAGATGATGACAAAAGGCACATATGGCTGCTGAGACAAAACTGAACTCTTCAGCCTCCTTCTGGTCTTCTTGTTATCTTTTTTTTTTTTTCTCTCCATTATAGTGGTATCTGAGCTTTCAGCTTTGTTGTCTCTGTCACATGTTTCAGGTTTATTTCCATTCCTGGAAGATGTCTTCCTACAGACAGATGATCAGCTCCCGCTGCCTTGCACCCTGCGAAGTGACTTGCCCGCAGCCCATTGCAAATGCCTGGAACCAACCCTGCGTTACATCCTGTGGTGATTCAAGAGCTGTGATCTACCCACCACCTGTGGTCATGACCTTCCCAGGACCCATTCTTAGCTCCTGCCCTCAGGAAAGCTTAGTGGGCAGCTCGGCACCATCTGGCATGGGGAGTTTCTTTGGATCCATGAGCTCTTTGGGTCCCAGCAGTTCCTATGGCTCTAGGAGCTTGTACAATTATGGGAGGTCGTATTCTTCCTATGGATCCAGTGGTTATGGTTTTGGGAGCTGCAGACCATGTTAAATGTGCAATGAATAAGGAGCAATCGCCTGGCACAGAGGAGGATGTGCCTCCACAAACCCTGCTACTGGCTCAGCCTTGATGGAGCATGAATTGTGCATCTCTGAATATCGCTTACATGTAATTCTCAAGCTACTGTTTTAATTTAGTTTTCTGACTACTTTTTCCAGTGCCTCCTGATAATAATGGCCTCAAATTAGTTGTATCAATGATCTTTGTCTGGCTGAAAGTGGGACAAGATTATGTAAGTCTACCCATGTAATGAAAATGTAAGAGTAATGTATGTGGAATGCATAGCCCTGGAGCAATTCTTTGTCTGCAGCCTACAATGAGACCCTGGCAATATTTTCCCTGTGTTTTTTCATTCTCAATATGATCTTTTACTACTTACTTTTCTCATTAAATTTTGATGCATCAGAATTCTGAAGTTTCTTGTCTGTCTTTGATGCTCACACAGAACGGTGGCCAAAAAAAATCCCTTCAGTGAAACGTGATATGGTTTGCTTTCTTTCAACGCCTCAAGCTGGAAGATGACCAGGCCCTTCAAGCAGGAACTTCATGCTGGATAAACATGTTTTGCAACCTTTAAAACTAAGTTAGAAATTTCCTCCAGGACAGGTGTGGTTACAATGTGTATTTGCTACATGCTAGCGAAGAAAGTTAAACACATGAGTAACTTTGAAGGTCTTCTTTGCATTTTGCTACTCGCCTGAGGCTCTGATTTAATTACATCCCCCGTATACTGTTTCTGTGATGTTTTTTCATTGTTTAAAAATAGAGTGTAGCAATCTGTGGGTAGAACTTTCTTTCGAATGGCCAACAGGAATTTTTTTTATCGAATGGCAAATCTTTGCTGAAATTCTGTGGGTTCTTTGAAATTTCCCATTAATAGTTCTAAATTCTTGGCAACTCCAGTTTAAAAAAAACCCCACAATAATGCTTCAGTCGTCTGTGCAGAGCAACACCTACCCATTCACATCAAATAATATTTTCCATCTCAGGAACTTTACACCTAAATTTCTGGCTACTCACAGATGACTGTGGATACTGGGCATGTTCAGCACTTCTCTTTGCCCAACAGCAGTGGGGTTCCATGCTGGCTCAATATGTCCTCTAGAACTGTATTTTAAGTGATGCGATTTGCATACAATTAGTACAGCTGTTAAGAGGTGTTCACTCTGTCCTATGCTTACAAAGCCAACCAGGACTCTGCTGGAGCAGGCATCAGATACTGCTCAGCACTTCCCTGTGTGAAACTGCTGTTCCTCAGAATACCAGCATCACTCTGGCAAACTTCACAATAACTAAGCAGGCAAATTCCAGGCAAATTAAATTTCTTTGGCAGGATGAGGTATGCGGTAAGAACTTCAAAGGTTTTGGAGGTGTGACTTCATTTGTAAAATTAGCTCAAAGGAGATGAGACTGCAGTGAGGTAGCCAGGCACCACCCCTTTCTTGTTAGGATGTGTCTGAAGGCTTTGTCTTGTTTTGACGCTTCCTCTGTCTCCAAAGCACTGTATGATTTTTCTTAGTCACCAGGGTGCTGTCAAAACCCAGCACCTTCTCGTGCAGGTATGCAGAGCACTAAAGCCAGCAGATTGAGGATTTTCAAGACACACCGCTATGGTGCTGATCACTCGGGCAGTCCTCTTTTTAAGACTTTTGTTTTACTACCACACAGAACAGTAGAATTACATTGGTCGTGTTAGCCTGTCTTGCTGCACCTCTGCACTGGACTCATGCTGTGGTGAGAAGGTGCAGTCAGACATCGCTCAGCGTGGATGTTGTCAGCACACCTGGATGAAGCTGTTCTGCCTACGCACTTGTTATACTACAGAAAAGACACATGTTAAAGCCTGGACTATAAATAGTGGTACGTATTAATTGATGGATGGACTGTTCTGATGTTAAATGGTGTTTGAAGATATAGAGCTCCACAACACTGTTATTTGGTAAAGTGACCTACAGAGACAAATTTGCATTGTTGATTCTCATCTACCAGCCTGAATTTGCATGTGAAGAACCATAGCCTAGAGCAAACACTAGAGGACAGTTCTCTAACTGCCTTCCATTGTTCTGTTCTACTCTTGACCATCAGCAATCTACCACTTCCCAAACTCACAGCAGCCTGAACTTGGATTGAGCTTTCACTTAAGTGTAATCACAGATGAACACCAAGAATTAACTTCACTGTCAGACCCAACACATCCCAAGTCACACCACATTCAGATATGAGATAGGAGGAACGTAACTGCTGTTTATCGCCATAATCTGTAAGCGGTGAGAGATCTTGATGGTTTGCTGGCCACTGCAACATGGGGACCACATGTTCTTGGTCAGCCATGGGAAGTCCAGGCTGTGGGCAGCACCAGCAACTCAAACTCCCATCCCTCCTGTCAGTGAAACAAGTAATCACCGAGGAAGCAGTGCTAAATGAAATCACACTGTCTCACCTTGGACTATAGAGGTCACTACACTCCCCTTATCTAAATGTGCTCTGAGCATGTGTTCATATCCTAGTACAAGGCAAGGCTATTGGCAAATGAGATGCAATCAGATGTTGATTCATTGAAGGTGTTGTAAAACACAGCCTGAAGTAGATGTCCTCCCCACGCACAAAATTACAGCTCCAGACAGATAACTGTGGGAGTTAAGCCTCTCAGGTTTGATTTCAATAGGTGGCTTCAGTAAATATTTAGTCACTGCCAGATCCTAATGGTTTTTTATGTGGTTCAAGCTCACACTGCTGGTAAGTAGCCTGAAGGCGCAATGGCTCAATATAACAGAACCAGAAATATGCCCTGCTCGATGCCAGCTTCCTTCCAGGGCTTGATTCTGAGGAATAAACCAAGTGTCTGCTGCTCCTGGTACTTCCTCTACTACAGTTTTTTCTTGAAGGATTATTCCTCTTTCTTCTGGAGTGGAAAGGCTGTAAAGATGACTGCAAGGAGGAATAAGTATTAGCTGCTTCGAGTGTCTGGAGTTTAAGTACTGCTGGGCAATGTCCGTGTTGTAGGTTGAGTGTTGTATCTGTGCATTTATAGGGGTAAATTTACCTTTGGAAAGTGCTGGGCACCACCTTAGTGGCCTTTGTGGTCACACTGAGTTCAACATGGAAACTCACAATGCTCTGTTCAGATGCTCATGGAAAAGTCACACTGAAATCATGTTTAAATAGCAGGACTTAAGATTTTGTGTTATTTTAAACTTTTCATAACCTCCAAGGACAGAAAGCTGCTACTCAGGGGGTGTCATAGTAGACACATTTGTGACACTGTGCAAATTCAGCCTGTGCTGAAAAGTTCTTTTCAGTCAGCAGCTTGGTCCTGCCCATGAGAAGACTTCACCCAGGACAGGCAGTGAATGAAGGGAGGAAGGGAAACCAGAAGGCTGCTGTGTGATGCAACAAAAATTTTAATGAGCAAGAAATGCCAGTGTTTGCAAAGCGAGATATCACAGAAAATGAAAAATCCGTTTCCAGACAATTTCAGGTTTCAGAGAATGTTCAATGATTGGCCTGCTCAGAGATATTGCCATGCTCAGCTGACTTTCTTCTGTCTGTGGTGCAGCCTCTGGGGGAGATACTTGTTGTGAGCGATGTTTGTATGGAATAATCTGTCCCACGATGGTTTAAAAAAAAAAGGGGAAAGCTGGAACAGGCAACAATAGCAAACCACAAACTAGAAACTGAAGGGTAAACAAAAAGCAGACGAAAGGTCAGAAATGCAAAGTGGCAGTAGCTCCACTGCAGGGCTGCGGAAATGCTGAACCTCCATCCTCATTGCTCTGCGGTTGGGTCTTCACGTGTGGCTCTTCTGAGACCTCTCTGCTGCCTTTAGCAAGGCCCACAGCTGCTGCGGAGGAACCGGCTGTACCGGCGGGAGGAGTAGGGGCCACAATACCCACTGCCAAGAGTGGAGAGGGCTGAGCTCCCATATCCGTACTGGGCCCCATATCCCAGAGGTCCCCCATAACCATAGAGGTTCCCGGTGCCGTAGAGTCCCCCCTGCCCCAGGGAGCCCCCAAAGGCGGGTGCTCCGGAGGAGCCCACCACAGCTTGCTGGGGGAAGGAGCTGAGGATGGGACCGGGGAAGGTGACAACGACAGGGGGTGGCTGGATCAGGGCTGTGGAGTCTGGGCACTGGCGGACACACGGCTCATTGCAGCTGTTGGCAATGGGCTGGGGGCAGGCGATGCTGCTGGTGGTGGGGCACAGGTCATAGCAAGACATTTCTTTGCAGGGATGAAGGCAATCCTGAAACACAGAGCACAGAGCTGCGTGAAAAACAAAGCACAAGATCTACTGGAACAACAGGTCAAGGTTTGGTGCTGGGTTGTTGGGGAAAAGATCACCAGATGCACAAGCAAAATTGATGATACTGTTCACAAACTTTCCGGCCAATCAGCATTGCTCTGATTCTTCCCCATCCAGTAATCCCTGCACTTGTCACATCCTCCAAGCTTTATTAAATTGCTTCTGCTTTTTTTTTTTTTTTTTTTTTCCCTTTAATTCACATTCCCTCCCAGAGGAACAAAATGTTAGCAGCTTATTTTTTACTAAAACTCCAGCGCTTCTCCCCAGTGAATGTGAGTTGAAAACCAGGAGCTGCAGGATCTGACTTCCCCATGACACCCAATGGGACAGAAGCAGGATTTGTCTTGGGAGAGAAGGGATGGAGTCAGGAACCCACCACTGCTTCCACCACAGACTTCGTCCTCCTTTCCTGGTCCCTGATTCTTTTCAAGTTTTTGGGGGTAATATACTTTGAGTTGTTCTCTTTCAGTTCTACATTCTCTTAATCTCTATAACCCCTCTGATAAAACATTTAAGGATAGATTCATGTACTTGATGTAATAAATAAACTATACCCTATAAAATATTTCTATCCAAATACTTCTTGGCATAGCAGCCTAATTTCTTCTAGAGTGTGGAGCAGGTTGGTAAAATGTAAGGAGCCAATTTTCTTCATCGAATAAAAACACCATTTGCAAGCTATTATTTCACCTAAATGTCTGGTCACCAAAGCTTGTGGCTTAGCACTTTTCCCAGTTAAAAAAGAGGAAATATTTTGATTCATCATTAAGGGAAATGGTACAGAAGAATTCTGCATTTTAAAGCTTATGCCCTCCTACTTTTTCAATCTTCTAACAGCACAAGAATGCTCAACATGAATCAGAGTGAAATAAAGGCCTCAAACCCTGATTTTGACTCCTAAACTGTACCAATAATATCACTTGCCAACGTACTAAAAAAAAAAAAAAAGGAGAGACAAAGAAAGAGAATCAAAAAATAGTCCTAAAAACTCTAAAACACCAGCAGGGGACAGTTTCCCAGTGCAAAGGTGTCCTGGTGTTTAGAGATCAATGAACCGGCATTAGACTTACCTGATGTAGAGGAGAGCAGTCAGGAGAGGGAGATGGGTTAGATCTGAGTAGCTGCTCCTTTTATATGGTGCCTGGGATTGCCTCGGGGAGGTCTGAGGCGTGCTGCACGCATGAAGTCATCACCACCAACCAGCCCAAAATTTGAAGTGCGTACAGCTTCTCAAAGTGATGAAACTCTTTTCGCTTGCTGTTTGTAAAATCACCCTAAATCTCCAAATTAGCATGATATGCACATTCCAGCTCCCAGTTCTCTTTCATCTTGAAGCCTAATTGACCAGCTTCGTTTGCTGCTATCATCCCACCCTGCTCACTGGCATTGCAGGAGGAATTAAACTGGTTCCATTCATTTAGCACTTCATTAACTTCCCGTAATGATTTTAATCAGCGCTATAACCTGTTGTCATATACATGTTTGTATTTAAGTGCTTTACATCTGGGCTGCAATTTAATCTGCTCACACATTTTGCAATGAGATGTTCACTGAGGTGGAAGACACCTCCTGATCCTTTTCCCACCCACGGCCATGAAACATGAGAGAGGTCCTGTGCCTATCGCAAATTTGGACATTGTTTAATGGTCTTTGATTTAGAAATTCTGAGTTTTCCTTCCTGCTTGGCAAGGTCAGCAGAAAACAGAGTATTTTAGTACCTGAAGCAGTGTTTAAACCAATGTCTGAAGTTTTCTCTGAGGTGTTATCAGTATTTTTTTCCCTATTTTTCACCTGGGATCTGCAAAAGCACGGAGAGATTCTCTCACAGGTTCAGCAATGTAGAATTGCTGAAGAGTTAGGGGCTGCTCTGCATTGACCTTGCACAGCTCCAAAGGTGGACACAACACAAGAAGTTTGCGGAGCAGGTGCAAATTTCTGTTTCTTTGTGAAATGACAAGTTTCTGTCCCTCACTGCATTAATTCAGTCTGGATCTTCTTGTTCTTTTTGCTCATATGACGGGGTGCAGTTTGAAATGCTTAGATCTACTCCTTCACCTTACAAAGGAATTTTACCAAAGTTTCGCTGAACAATGTCACAGAAAGCATTTTTGAGTGTTTTCTTCCCAGACTTATAGAGTAAGTGTCAGGAGAATCGATGGAATTATCTGAGGAATAGTTATTGCAACAGTGGAATTTGGGGTTTTTTCCTCTTCTTTCCTGACTAGCAGGACATCACCTGCAGAGTGCACATTGCTGCAGTTTTGACTGCGAAGATTTCAAGTGACTTGTCACTTGAATTACTCAGGCTTCCCCAGTACTTAGTGGGGAGGGACAAGAATTATGGCAAGGCAATTCATCCTGTCTCAGATGCTTACCTTACCAGAATTTGTATCATCATCAAAACACAACAATTTTGCTTTCGTTGACTTTGGAGACAGACAACAAGATCAGCTGAAACACCCAGCTTTTAAACAGGGACGGTTTTGATGAGGTGTGTCCCACCCATACTCCCATATTCTGAAATGCTGTGTAATAAACAGCGCCTGGTCCAGCCTCAGAAACCCTCCTTTGCCTCTGGATTGGTTGTTTGTTAAATAAACACCTCAACATTTCTACCAGAAATTACACTTCAATTATGAGGTTCTTTCTTCCAGGCTTTGAGGTGCCCTGAGGGGATTGCAAGAGCAATAATAATCACAGAGGGTGTTCAAATTCTTTTTGTGTGTGTTTTTAAGCACTTCCCAAGCCCTCCTCACTCCTTTGTGCGTCATTATTGTAATGTAAGTGTGTGGTTGGATGCAAACAACCAAACAGCATTTTGAAACATATTTATTAAATTGTATTGGTCAGGTGCACTCTTCTTGTTCCCTTTACCAGCTCCGTGATTGTGTACCTTAGGATTTCAGTTGATTTTCTTTTATAATTTAGGTTTTCATTTACTTAAAGTTTGGGTATAAGCTCCTTCAATGCTGATGTCATGTTAATTCACTGTTTGTAGCACAAAGATCTGCGACATCTGTCTCTGCTCTCATGTTTTTAAAGCTTTTCCTAGGACTTGCCTAATCTGTGAGCTCCCTGCCTTTCTTCTGTGTTTTAAACACTTACTCAGCTTCCTAAAAATATATATATTTAACAAGCTGCCTGTAATCTGGCTAAGGAACTGCTCACTTTTGTTGTGACCAGTGAATTTACCTCTAAAATGTGAAGAAACTGAACAGCTGGGTACTTTGGGAGACAAGGCGTGGGTCTGGAAGATTTAAAAACATACTTTGTCATATCTTTTTTGATTTTTCCTCTGAAAAGTGCAGGATGGCCCCGTCCAAATCTGAATACCAACTTCATAGAAGGGTTGCTGATTTCACAAGAAAAGACATGATGTTTTGTATCAAATATACATTATCTAAAATGGGTAAGGAAAAAGGGGCAAAAACCTGCATATTAAAGCATAAGACAATTATGATTAACGTTTGAGCCACCACCATTATGTCAACTAATAAAAGAAGAGATGAAGAAATGAAGTCAGCATAATTCCTCCTGTCATTCTGATGTATTTAATGGAACGTTACCAGGAACGAATCTTGCCAATTAAGTGCTAAGATGAAAGAAATATTTATTTTGCAATTTGCATTTCATGTGGCATGAGCATTTGAATCAACTAATAAACATTAATACTGAGCAAAACTCTTTCATCATTTTGAGGTGAACCATGTGTGATAAATGTGGGCTGGTGTTAATGGGAGTCTCGGGTTCTTCAGGCATTTTGAGGAGACGTATAAAAAGTCCCTCCTCAAAACCGCCTTCTATTTACTTCTCTTGACACCTCCTTCCCAGAGCCAGTGATTTTCTAGATACCAGACTGATTTTTTCTGTACATTCAAATCAGCCCTCGTTTGTCATTTAGGGGGAGGCAAGCTTATGCACAGGTTTTAAGGGCTAGGATGGTATTTTCCACAATGGATTGCACTGGTTATGTCAGCTCCCCACAAATTCAAATCTCAGGTTCATAATCTGCACAACAGACACCAAAACCCCAGGCTGCAGTCCTACAAACTGCCCTTTACTCCTGTGCTGCAAAACCCTAGGTCACAGCCACCTTTTATAGAGGATATGTCTTCTTAATAGTTAATCACTTGGTCTTCCAGCTGCTGTTTCAAATTAATTTGTATGGAAGAAAGCCAAGGCTTGAAAGGGATGGAAGCAAAGCTTCCTTCCTCACAGCAAAAAGGGCCCTCAGGGTGTTAGGAACCAGATCAGCCTTTGGACCCTTCATTCAATAATGTCTAGCACCAGGATTTCTACATGAAACTTCGAACCACATGGAACTGTCTTTTATCTGAGACAAGGCACAGGATAAGAGCAGCCATTTGTCTGAGGAAGTGAGTGACCTTCTATATTCTGGTGTTTCCACTAAAGTGATGATTAACCATCAGTGGGGGTCGGTCTCTTCTCCCAAGGAACAAGTGACAGGACAAGAGGAACTGGCCTCAAGCTGCATGAGGGGAAGTTTAAGTTGGAGCTGGGGAACAACTTATTCCCCTTGAGGGTTGTCCAGGGCTAGCCCAGGCTGCCCAGGGCAGTGGTGGAGTCCCCGTGATCCCTGGAGGGGTTTCAAAGACATGGAGCTGTGGTGCTGAGGGACATGGGTTAGTGGTGCCCTGGCAGTGCTGTATTAACAGTTGGACGTGATGATCTTAAAGGTCTTTTCCAATCCAAATGATTCTATGATTCTATGGTCAATTAAAAATCATTTTTCTTGCAGAGCTTATACAAATTGGAGGAATTACATCCACAGCAGCAAGTAGATCTTGGTAGAGTAGCTACAATTCAGTGGGATGGATCTGGAACTAAATTAGCATTGCAGAGGCTCCAGACTGCTGTAGCTTTCCATTTCCATGATATCTAAGCTTTTCTTCATGCTCCAGGGGAACTTGTGCCGTGTTACACTTACACTTAGTCATGTGTCCAGCACCAGTAGCTGCAAGGAGCTGACTGCTCTGACCTGAGGGCAGTGGCTCAGCCACCATCGTCATTACTGTGCCAGCCCAGATGCTTAATTCCTCCCTTCAGGACAGCATAGCGGGATCTCTGTTAGCACCCATACTTAAGGTCTCCTTTTGTTATGGGAGCTTTTGTTAAGCTCCTCTTTACCACAACAGATTTCCCGACAGTTTTTCAGGTCCTGACAGCAAGTAGAACATCCCTTCTGGCTGTTGTTTCAATACCAGCATGGAAGCTGTGGATCTTGCTGGAAGAGCTATTCCATTTCCAGAAACAATTCAATAAAAGCAAACAAAAGGCAGATTTATAGCTGAATTTTAAGTAATGACTGCAGAGAAGTGAGCTGCATGCACTGTCCAGTTACAGAGGGTGGAGCTGGGCATGTGCAGCAGCTCTTCCCTTTTCTTTCTTCATGCTTTGCCTTCAATTTCTGGCTGGATGTTCTCTAAACACTGTTACATTATACTTAGACATCGTACTGTAGTAAAAACATGTAGCCAAAGATCTTTTGGCAGCTGAACCACATAAAGAAAACTCTTGCAAGATAAGCATCTGTTTGAATCAGGAGATGGTTATGTGCTTTGCTGATAACCTAAAAGATATGCCACGTATTTTTGTTCTGGTTTAGGCTGCCTATATATTATTCACACAAATTCTGTTTATATTTAATGGATACATAACTTAAACAGAACCAAAGAAGTCCCAAACCCCAGAACTCAATCAGATATACCATGAAATTATGCAGATGGTACTTATTGTGGTTTTGAAGTGGTGTCAGAGAATCATAGAATCATTCTGGTTGGAAGAGACCTTCAAGATCATCAAGTCCAATTGTTAACCCAGCACTGCCAGGACATCACTAAACCATATCCCTACCATCTGCACACAGCCAAGATTTTGAGGAGTGAGACAATTTAATACCGTGACTGTGCTAGAGAAACACAGAATCTGAAATTCATTTAATATCGGTCACCAGTCTTCTGTTAAGAGCTGTGGCAGTGAAATTATTTATACAACATTGGATTTGAAGACTGCAGTGGAATCAGCAAGAGCTTAGTTTCCAAAGTCTGAACAGTCACTTGTAGTTTGAAGAATTATCTCACGAACTCAGGAGTGGGGAGTCTAATAACGTGATGTATAGAGAAAGCTGACGTTCATCTGTGGCCAGCACATTGTGACCGTGTTGTTGCAATTCACAGCAAGGGCTCCTCATGGAGTCTTTCATTCTGTGGGCAGCCTTTGCACAATATTATCACAGCCATGTGTACAACAGGTGGCTTTATCCAGAAAAGTTGGCAAACTGGGAATGGATGAGAACACAAGAACGACAAGGCACTTATTTTAAATGATGCAACAGAATTTTAATGAGAATGCGAAGACCAAAAAATACACTGTGGAGTCAAGGATGTATTTTCAAGATGTCAGTGTCAAATGCCTTTTGAAAGTCACCATTAAATGTCTTACTGCATTCAGTCACAAGAGTGATAAAGTAGAAGATAACAAGGAGTTGAACTGATGAAGGTATCAGGAAAGAATTGAAAGCGAAAAAAAAGGAGAGGTCTGAAGCATGCAGAGAGCACAGCACTGAACAGGACTTGTGAGAGCTTTCAAAAAGCTGTCACTCATCTGCTCACTGGTGAATCTGCATTTTGGTTCTCACTTGCACATTATTCAGTGGCTTTTCCTGTTGTGTTTAGCAGGGCCCACAGCGGCTGTACCTGTTGTACCAGTAAGGGCTGCAATAGCCAGAGCCATAGGATCTACCATAACCATACAGACCCCCATAGCCCAGG
>WTSP01000452.1:0-42857 GCA_025331215.1 Actenoides lindsayi
AGACCTTGTTCTCACCCACAGGGAGGGGCTGGTGGGCAACATTAAGCTGATGGGCAGCCTTGGCTGCAGTGACCATGAGATGGTGGAGGTTAAGATCCTCAGGACAGTGAAGAACAGGGCATTCAGCAAGCCTGAAACCATCGTCTTCAGAAGAGCTGACTTTGGCCTCTTCAGGAACATCCTTGGTGGTGTACCATGGGACCAAGCCCTGGAGGGATTGGGAGCCTAGGAAAGCTGGTTGACTTTCAAGGACTCTCTCCTCCAAACTCAAAGGCACTGCACCCCTAAAAAGAAGAAATCAGGCAAAGATGCCAAGAGGCCTATATAGATGAACAAGGAACTCCTGGCCAAAATCAAACACAAAAGAGGAATCCACAAAGGGTGGAAGCAAGGACAGGTAACCTGGGATGACTACAGGGAGATTGTTCATGAAACAAGAAACCAGGTTAGAAAAGCTAAAGCCCTGATAGAGTCATACCTGGACAGGGACATTAAAAATAACAGAAAAGCATTCTACAGGTGTGTCAGAGAAAAAAAAGAAAAACAAGAGAGAATGTAGGGGCTCTCCAGAGACATAGAGGTGACGTGGTTACCAAGGATATGGAGAAGGCTGAAATACTCAATGACTTTTTTGCTTCAGTCTTCACTGGTAACCACTTGAGTCACACCACCCAAATCACAGAGTGAACTGGCTGGGTCTGAGAGAGTGAAGAATCACCCAGGGTGGGAGCGATGGTGGGAACACCTAGAGAACCTGAAGGTGCACAAGTGATGAGATACATTCACGTCTCCTGAAGGAACTGGTGGCTGAAATTGCTAGGCCACTAGCCATCATATTTGAAAAGTCATGGCAGTCTGGCAAAGTTCCCAGAGACTGGAAAAGGGGAAACATAACCCCCATTTTTAAAAAGAGAAGCAAAGAAAACCCAGGGAACTACAGACCAGACAGCCTCAGCCCTGTGCTAGGTAAAATCATGGAGCAGATCCTCCTAGTATCTGTACTAAGGCACATGAAAAATAATGAGGCGAACAGTAACAGCCAACATGGCTTCACTAAGGTCAAATTGTGCCTGACTTACTTGGTGGCCTTCTACAACAGGGTTACAACTCTGGCTGATATAGGAAAAGCAACTGTCATAATCTACCTGGACTTGTGCAAAACATTTGACACTGTCCCACATGACATTCTTGACTCTAAGATGGAGAGACAGGGACTTGATGGATGGACCACCTGGTGGATAAGGAACTGGCTAGAGGGTTGCACTCAAAGAGTTGTGATCAACAGCTTGATGTCCAGGTGACAAGTCAAGCTCCTCAGGGATCTGTTCTGGGTCCAGTGCTGTTCAACATCTTTGTCAATGACATGGATAATGGCATCGAGCGCACGCCCAGCAAGTTTGCCGACGACACCAAGTTGTGTGGTGTGGTGGACTCTCTTGAGGGAAGGAATGCCATCCAGAGAAGACCTTGACAGGCTTGAGAAATAGGCCAATGCAAACTGCATGATTTTCAACAAGTCAAAATATAAGGTCCTGCATCTGGGCTGGGCTAATCCCAGGCACAGTTACAGACTGGGTACAAAGTGGGTTGAGAGTAGCCCTGACGAGAAGGACTTGGGGGTGTTGATTGATGAGAAGATCAACATGAGTCAGCAGTGCGCTCAGGCAGCTCAGAAGGCCAGTTGTATCCTAGGATGCATTAAGAGGAGTGTGGCCAGCAGATCAAGAGAGGTGATTCTCCTCCCTTATTCTGGCTCTTCTGAGACCCCAGCTCAAATACTGTGTCTAGTTGTGGTGTCCCCACCATAAGAGGGACATGGATCTGTTGGAATGAGTCCAGAGGAGGGCCACAAAGATGATCCAGGGGCTGGAGAACCTCTGCTATGAGGATAGGCTGAGGGAACTGGGATTGTTCAGCCTGGAGAAGAGAAGACTCCAGGAGGACCTTATAAATGCCTTCCAATATCTGAAGGGATCCTACAGGAAGGCTGGAGAGGGACCCTTCCAAGAGTGTCCAGCAATAGGACGAGGTGAAATGATTTTAAACTGAGGGAAAATAGGTTTAGATTGGATCTTAGAAAAAAGTCCTTCAGTACAAGGGTGGTAAGACTCTGGAATAGATTGACCACAGGGGTTGTGGATGCCCCCTCCCTGGAGGTGTTCAAGGCCAGGTTGGATGAGGCCTTGAGCAACCTAGTCTATTAGAGAGACATCCCTGCCCATGGCAGGGAGGTTCGATTAGATGATCTCTAAGGTCCCTTCCAGCCTATGCCATTCCACGATTCTATATTAACATAGAACACCAATCATGCGTTTACTGCATGCATCACGGGTGGCTTTTCCAAGATTTTAATCAAGGAACAAAGTCAGACAGGGGTATAAGCAGCCTTGTGCATACTTTGTATGCAACTTGCCTATCAGCAAACCACTTTATCCCATAAACACAACAGCTTAGGTGAGCATTCTTTAAGCTCTTCCTGCCAGGCACCTGCATGGTGGTGATCTCCCTTGGATCAGGGATGTCTCTCAAGGTTTGAGATTCCTTACCAGAGACTAAGAGAACCTTCTTTACCCAAGGCAAAGAGGCCTCTTATTCACAACAGATCCTCAGTAAGTGACTAATAGCATGCTGAATTAATACTAATGAAATCCATGCAGCTAATTCCAAGATATACACCAGTGACCAAATCTGGGCCCAAGTCTGGATCCAGCTGCACCTAGATTCCTCTTTGACAAAGAGTTTAGAAAGCAAGAGGGTCCATTCTGAATCTCATGACTCAACGGGAGGCTTTCCTTACCCTTTGTATTAATTCCATTAGACACAAACCATTGTCCAAGTCTGAGACTAAGTTTGGACCTAGCTGCACCTAAGATCCACCAGCAGTTTAGAAATTAAAGGGGTCCACTCTGGACCTCATGACTCAATGGGAGGGTCTCCCTTACCCTTTTTCACCTCCAGTCTCTGTGTGAATTATTTCAGCTCAATTCTAACATGATTTCCTTCTTATGTTTCTTATATAGTAAGTAAGAGAGTGAACTTTGCCATCAAACTTTGTTAAGGCGTACTTTTACATGTTAAAACCACTTTTTGTCAGTACCTTTGATAGTGATTCTTGAAGTGATCTAAATCACTCAACCATGACAATGCTTCGTTGATAAGATACCCTCACAACTTGTTGAGGCAGGACCTTCCTGAAGTCTATATGTACTAATATGTTTAAATGTATTTTACTTTACACATAATTCCAAAATATGTTTCCAGACATAGTTAGAGGACTAAAACTAGATCAAATTATCTACATAATTCAGATCATTCAATGTTCTATCGTCAACAGAAAGGAAGTGCTGATGAGCAGCGAGTCATGGAAAAACATCTCTCTGCTATCTGTGACCTCAGATGCATCTGCAAGTCAGTGCTTACTGCTAAGAAAACAGGATGAAATGTGGAACACAAATTCCATCAGGCTACTCCAGGCTGCAATAGTACCCCAAGCAGCCAGGAATAGAAGTCATACTGGTCGAAGCAAGATAAAAGTTATTTCTTTTTGCTTAAAGCACATTTCGAAAGACTGGGTGTCACAGTGTAAATCCCATATCCTAAAATTAGATCATTGATGCAGAAAATTGAATAAACAAATCTATATTGTTTCACTTTTCACCTACACTCCTATCTAGCTTTGCATCTTAGACAAGCCTCTTTCAAAACTTACGATTACACTGCAGTCAAAGTAAACTTCTTCAACTTTATATTCTTCTGAAATTAGAGTATGTCTTATGTATTATTATAGTCAACAACAAAATAATGGGATCTAGATATTAAAACCATAAAATAGCTCCATATACAACATCTTAATCTAGAAGACAAAGATTTTGATTATTTCAGACTTAATATATTTTCTCAAATGGCAGATACCTATAAGAGAGTGAACCATTAGTTCCTGTAATAACTTAGGCTGAAAACCTACACAGGTATTTACAAATTAATTTGTATATTTCTATTATTACAAATGATTGATACAGCATATTCAGTTCTTATCCTAGTCAGAAAAGATGTGACCTTCTGCCTCATATCTTGAGCAAGTATACAGTTTTGTAGGACGATGGGTAAAGGGCACTGGGTAATGACATCCCACAACCTTCTGTTCCTCCTGTTATATTCCATGTAGGACTCAGAACAATCTGTATTCTTGAAAATGCCTGCCAGACTCAGACCTAAATGTCAACTAGATTGAAGAATGTCTTTATGAATTCTGATGGAATGAGACATGCACATCTCCACTACCTCTGTAGTTCATTGAATCACAGGATGCAGAGAAACAGATTTTCAGGCACCAAAACATCTTAGTGGGAAATTAGTTTAGCTATTGGCAAGTATTGTTATTGAGTACATTATCAAGAACTTAACTCCAACATAAGCAAGTCTGTAAAGTGAAACAATAGAAGATACAGTATCCATACTATCTATAAGAACTGAAATGGATTTTAGTGGTTTTATTTTGCACAAGCTTGATTAGTCCTGGTAAATGTCCATTAGGATCTGGAGCACATGAGGAATGTTATTCCTATTGTTATTCAAGTGCATCTTCTGAATTACCTCAAAGGAATGTAATTTCTGCCTTTCAGTATTGGTCCATGATGAAAACTAAAGTAAGGGGAGTGGGAATGATCAGAAAAAAGATTCAGTTCACAAATGACACTGCTCGACCTAATCTAAAATGCTACTGTAGTTGCATCTTTTATGTATGCAGAAACTTACAAGATCTAAATATGGAATATATAGAAATATAGAAAAAGTATCAGCCATAGTTAAGTATCTAGACAGACAATGGAAATTGTGAGGTGAGAGAGGACAAGTTACAGGAATAGAATTTGATGTAGTCCATTAAAGAGAAATGCAAGTTGGGCATACATTCTTAGTAATTCATATAGTCAGTTAAAATAAAATGTCCTTTGACCTTGACTCCCAAAAATTATAATTCTCTTAAGTAATACTGAACATTTTTGAGAGAAAAGTCTTTGCAATTTTTTGATTCTAGTAAAGAAGTCACTGATAAGTCATGCCCTGAATGCACTGTTCTAACTCAATTACCCTATTGGACTTTTCTTCAAATTCCAATTCAAAAGTTGCAAAACTAAGTGCACAACACTGCTTATTCAAAATACTACCTGTTTAGACATCTCTTTTCAGAGCCTACCATCATTAAAAGGAAGGATTTAAACACAAAACAAAAACAAGGATAAATAGCAACTCCCTGAACCTGCTTTGCCCTCCCTCTCCACCTCTTCCCATTTTATTTAAAGGAATTTTGCCTGGTTTCTGGTATCTCTAATGAATACATCCCTCTCAGGGATCAAAGAAAAGACAACAGATACAAAAAAAATTCTCCCCTAGTCTACACTGGGGGAGGGGAAACCCAAACCAAAACACCACACAGGGCCTATCAATTGAATGTTAGATGCATTTAAATGCTAGTCGGTGAGCTAGTGTTAGGTATCAGTGTAGGGCAAGAGAGAAACAGACTCAATACCTAGGTGTGCAATCACAAAGTTGATTATATGGAGATGAGGTTATGAATGTTTACCCTTTCTGTCCCCTTCTACCTATTCATATTCAATTAATTTTATTCTTGCAGAACTACAGCTTCTAAGAATAAATTTAGCTCATGAATAAAACAACACAACACATAGTGCTACATTGTAAAACACTATACAATAATCTTCAGCCTTCTGCAAACTAAAATTCTTGCAAGTAATATTAATTTTACTAGAAAAGAATCCTGTAAATAAAGGAAACAACTACTTGAACTGTGCAAATTATTTCAAGTTCAGATCTAAGAAGCTTGCCTTCTCCCTCAGCTATGGTTCAAGTTTTGCTATAGAAACGAATTCTTAAACTTGTTTATACTAATTATTTCTCTTGTCCCTTTCAACATCAAGAATACGGAAATCCTGGGTCTTAATAGCTGCCATACAACAATGCTGTAAGATCTTTCTATCTTAATCTGCTAGATCTGAGTAACAAGAGTGCACAACCACACTCCTCCCATATCACTATAGAGCTCAATCTGCATGAACAGTCAAAGACAATGGACAGAAAAAGCCAGCAAGTCACATAGTGATGGTTTACTCCCTATATGCTTTTTCACTCCATCTGCCCATCCTCTACACCATGATCTCCATTTCTAGTACATGCAGTTGTTGGTTTAACTTTTGCCTTTCCTCTCGCTCCTTTTATAAATAATCATATTCTCTATTATCTGGTTTTGGTGCTAACCAGAAACCATAAGATTTAAAAATGTGTTGCAAGAAATACATGCAGCTATTTTAAATCTAACATAAAAATAAGAAATAGAACAAATTATGTAATGATGGTTCCAGAAGCATCAAATAATAACACCTGTTTGTTACAATTTATAGATCTCTCCTATTTTAAGATCACAAAGATAACATTATTAGGCACGTTTTTCTTTGTCTTGGCCCAAAATTCATCAGTAATTCAAATTCTTCACTTGCAGTGGTTTTTTTCCCCATTGTGGTAGGCATGATTACTTTTCAAAAGAATTCAGGAAGTATTACTTTATGCATTTAGCTTTAAATAACAGAATTATTTCAGTTTAGTACTTTTCAACATGGAATAACAGAAAATAATTGTAAAACTACACTCCAAAAATCAACTCCTGTCAAAACACACCAAATAAGTGTGCAGTTTCATATGACATAAGACCTTCAAAGAGAATAAATTAATTTTTTGTATTTTTTTAAATGCAGCTTAAATTTTCTTGTCTTTAAAAGTGACAGGACTAAAAATAGAATGCATCCCCTAATATGGAAAAAAAAAAATAAATATAGGCTTACTTTTTGATACACCATTAAATTCACTTCCAATAATGTATTGTTACCTTTGTAGTTAACCTTGAAACCGATTGAGCCCACACTTTCATCCGTTTGAAGGTGCAACCACATCTGATTGCTCATGCTCACAATTAAGTCTGGTACAAAGCTCCCCGTTAACCTACAGATAGAAAAAATACCTGTAAAGCCATTAAGTAATTAGATTTTTCTTTCCTTTTGTAAGAAACATAAATAACTATTAAGTATTCTTTTATGGGTTTTTTGTTTGAAAATTAATTGCATTCAGCTCACACCAAATTAGATGTCTACTGGCTGGTTAGCCAATACAGCTCTCAAGGTTCCAGTAACTGCAGATTTGGTAGCAGTCTGTAAATATTCCATCTCACTTTCAGTTGCTGGTCCAGTAAGATATGCAGCTCCCCTAGTCTTGACCCTTACCCTGCAGTCCTGTGTGCATGACTTAGATCTATGCAAGCATATCAAATGACACTAGATGCTCATAATAAGGTACTATGTGTATTCTTCCAAAAAAGCATTTCTCTTGTATGCCTACATTAAAATATATACATTGCATATTTAAGAGAAAGCTGTTATTCTTAAATAGCCATACTATTATGAAGGTCCTTGTGTTCCCTATCTCCCCTAATCACCCCTACCACAACAACAGAACAACAAGCCTGACACACTCAGCTGATAATTATTCCTTCATTAACAAAATTAGTAGGTGTCACAACTTTAAAACCTCCTAATGTTAAAGGATACTGAATAATGAGAAGGAACTAAACTTGGGGGGATCTATATTTTCTTTTTTTTTATTTATTTTTATTCACTTGGTTTGCAAAATTTTGCATTCCTAAATGTTTATTCTGGTTGCTGAATGAAATAGTGTGATAGCAAAAAAAGAAATGTGAAAGCTGCAGTTTTGTGCTACGTTGCATTTTTTTCCCCCAAAACTTCATCTCAAATGTTGTAGGAATTTAGCAGATAAAACAGAATGGTGGAAAATCCCAAAACATTTTCCATTCTTGTAAAATAGTTCACAAGCACAAGACCATATAAGAGTGAAAAACCAAACTGTGCTTTGGTTTTTTGCAGTTATAACCATTCATTAAATCTAGCTGAAACTTAAAATAGTAATTTTAACTATATTTTGCCGTGAATTTTATTTCTCCCCTATGGTCATTTTTAGCTTGTTTCTGTATGAAATACTCTGCTGTGGGAGAAATTCATGTCTGTTTCCCACATCTGTGTTCACAGATGGAGCTACTACAAAGATTCTTGCCAGAATTGAACAGTAAGTGTCTGGCCAAAATAATGTACTAACTGCTCATTCCTGCACTAAGGGAAAGTGTCTTTCATGAGTTCAGTCTTAGCTAAACTAATGGATTAAAAGGATGTTCCTCAGAAACAACACTGATGTAATAGCTAATAGAGTTTTGTGATTATCGCTGGTGACTGGCAGTACATTTTGGGTATATTAAGGCCATTGGGAATCTTTGTTGTATCAGAGAGAAAAATTCCTATGATAATGAGCCATTAACATTTTTATAATTTGTTTTTTGAAGTCAATTGCAAATACAGTTTTTTAAATGCATACAGTTTTCAGAAACAGTATTTTTTAATTAAATAGTGCATGGGGAAAGAAAACCATTTGAAAATGCATTTTTGAAAATAAGAATCAATCAACAGAGCAGAAAAATCATTTAGTGCCTTTTTTTTAAAGTGTTTATGGATCTCTGTAGAATATTTGGGAAGACTCTGGGGCCACAGAGCAGTAAGATCTGGGAAAAAAAAGCATTAGGAGAAGAAAGTTATTTAAGATAACAATGAAATTCTGCAGTTATGAATTACCCTTTCTTTCCTCCTGGGGTTTATGTGACTTCCTCTACCATGTATTCATTACCTAGATTCCTCTCCTGAAATAAGTCCTTACACTTTTCCTTCCAAGAGCTCAGCAGTGGACAGTGTCAACAGTAGAAATGGAAATATGTGATTATCATAGAATCTTATAGAATACATTGGAAAGGATCTCAAGGATCATTCGGTCCAATCTTTCTTGGCAAAAACACAGCTTAGACAAGGTGGCCCAGCACCCTGTCCAGTTGAATCTTAAAAGTGTTCAGTGCTGGGGAATCCACCACTTCCCTAGGGAGGTTATTCCAATGGCTGATTGTTCTTGTGAAAAATTTTCTTCTCATGTCCAATTGGAATCTCCCCAGAAGTAACTTGTACCTATTACCCCTTGTGTTTTCCATGTGACTCCTTGTTAAAAGGGAGTCTCCAGCTTCTTTGTAGCCACCCTATAAATACTGGAACATGAAGATAAGGTCTCCCTAATCTGCCTTGTCTCAAGGCTGAACAAACACAGTTCCCTCAGCCTTTTCTCATATGGCAGCTTCACAGCCCTTTGATCATCTTTATGGCCTTTCTCTGGGCCCTCTCCAGTCTGTCCACATCTTTTTTGTATAGTGGGGAACAAAACTGGACACAATACTTCGAATGTGTCCTGACTAGCACTGAGTAGACTGGAATAATGACTTCTTTATCTCTGCTGGTGATGTCCTTGTTGCTGGAACCCAGCATCCTGTTTCTTTGCCCCTGTAGCACACTCTTCACTCATATTGAGTTTAGAGAAATCCAGGTAGAACCCATCAACTGAGCAGGTTACTTTGTTGCAGAAGGTGATTAAGTTTGTCACACATAATTTTCCCTCAGTGAATCTGTGATATCTTTTTCCAATCATGTATTTCATTTGACTTGCGATAGCCCCCAGGAGAGTTTGTTCTATAGCTTTCCCAGGGATTGAAGTAAGACTGATGGGTCTATAATTTCCTAGATTGTCCTTTAAGGCCTTCTTGTAGATGAGGGTGACATTAGTCTTCTTCCAGTCTTCTGGGATGTCCCCCAATGTCCACAACTTCTCAAAGATTATGGAGAGTGGCCTTCCAATGGTGTCAGACAGCTCTCTTAACACCCTTGGGTGGATAATGTCTGGGCCCATTGATTTGATGGGATCAAGCTCCTGTTATAATTTGTATACCAACTCTTCCTTCACTGACAGTGCATTGACATCCATTTTTGTTCTCAAAATTATAATTATGATGCCTCCCTTTTTATTAAACAGTGTAACAGTTATGAAACTCAGCAGAACATTTTCCACTTCTTCCTCCAGGACTCTAGAACTACTGCACCTACATACTAGTGACATACATTCCCCCTGACAGAGTACAGTGAAACCTAGGTTAGAGGATATTCAGAAGATTGAATGCTCTCCTTTCCATCTGCTGAAGACGGTCTGTAATACGGGAGATGGAGACATGTACACCCAACACAGCAAGCATACGAGAAGAGTAGGAGTGAGTTTCATGCCTTGGGCGCAGGATTTTCCAAAGGCATGTTACAGGAACCAGTGCCCAGATATATCACATTAAGAGTCACCTGCAGGAACTGTCAGACCAAGCTGCTGAAAGCAGAATTCCAAATTCTTATAGAGTGCTGAGACTGATGCATGAAAAAGGACCCACTGCTTCTTTTCCTTCTTCCCCTCTACTACTGAAGTGTAATAGGACTTAACACTGCTCCACCTTGCAAAGACCGTAGTTCCTTAGGACTAAAAGACTAAGAATGCCTTTGTGTTAGTCATCTTGTCAAGCACATGAAAAATACACACCTTTCAGATTTCAGTTCACTTAGATGCTAGGCTCACTGGGCTGGAGCAGTGTGTCATGTTGCTGGATGCAAGTACATAGGCACAGGATTACATGCACCCAGGCAAACTTAATGGCAAGTACTAAAATGGATTTGGAGTTTAGGTATTTCCATGTTTAGCACCAGCAGAGTAGGAATTATCAGGACTGCAATTCTCTACTTCAGAAAGCATAATTCTTACACATGGCATTTACATACAGGTTTTGGTTCTGAACCTTCCCACCTAGCAGTGCCCAGTGAAACTAGAGGATTAAACACTTGGATATGTTTCCTGATTAACTTTGATAAATTGGAAGATAAATATTTTCACATCATTTACACGGAAACCAGACATATTCAAGCCAATGTTCTTCAGCAATTTGCTGGAGGAAAAATAGCTATTTTAAAATTTAAAATCAAAAAATGAAATCATACAATAGCTGATTTATTTACTATGCATTGTACCTCAGAGAAAGTCTGCATGGCTCACAGGAGAAAAGATTTTAAAATTTTTTACAGTGTTCAATTATATTCCAACTTCCATGTATTTTTTTTTAAATACTTTTTAATCCTAATAACTTCAACATTGATACTTCTGATCACAGCATAATCGGTGGTCATTCAGTAAAAAAAATAGTATGTGTGTGGCTGATTATACAATGTTATTTAATATTAAACCCACAAAAATTAATTGGGCAATTTTTACTGTTCCAGGATCTCCACAGTAGTAGTTCTTTAAAATTATTTACCTAGTTATTTACAGAACAGACACTCTTAACATTTGTTAACACTTGACAATTCTAATCTACATTTTTATAAAAGAAAACTATTCAGAATTCCTTTACATTCATGACAGGTTTAATTGTGTAATTTCATCATTTCTCCTGAACAGAAGTCTCATCATCAGACATATTTTGTAAAACACTAACATCTTTAATGAAAGAGAATCTGGACAAATTGCTTTACTACACTGTTCAGAGTTTTAAATATCATTGTACTGTGCCTCAATGTGTTACCTTAACTCAGGTACCAATGAAAAACACTTTAGTTAAATGTTAATAAGACTCGGTGAATTTGTACTTACTAATTGTTCTTTCTACGTGAGAGGATATTCAATATAGTTTAGGAATCTAAGAATATCTGAAATTCAATCCCAGCATTATCTGAAATACATTTTGAAGGGTTGGTATGTTTATAAAATAACAATTACTGTATTTCCCTACTTCTCAAAACTATTATTAGTAACATTTAGCACATCTACAATCCACTGAGGAAACTTTGCATTATCCTAAATTAATTGCACCTAAAATACCTGGCCAAATCATTGTCTCCTCATTGATAGAAGGGATAGAATAGATTACAAAAACAATTATGAGTAGGTCAGATAGTCTATCCTATGAAGCATAAATCAATGAAAATCTGCAAATCCTGAAACAACTCTATCTTCTGCTCAAAGTTTCGTAATTTTTAACGATTTGAAATTAGGAAAGACAAAAAAGGTAAACATTGTGTCCACAGTACTTAAACCAAACAAATTCTTTATATCATTCTTATGGTGAATAATGGAAAGTTACAATATAGAAAAATAATATTAATACTGTTAAATATACTGCAGTGAATACTAATTTTGCTGTTCTTTTGTATTTTGATTAAATACATTTTGTACTAAACAACTAATACATCTGCTTCTGTTCTGATCTGTGGTTTTAAATTTATAAATAATTTAAACTAATGATAACATAAGGTACTTCCTGAGAGGCCAGTTTATTTAAAAATAATAAGTAAATATTATTTGGCCTTTTAAAAAAATATTTTCCAAATCTTTTCCAGGCAATCCCTTTTAAGTAAAATATGGTTTCTAAGCAATAAACAATATTTTTGTTGTTTGGTTTTTGGGGTTTTTTTGTTGTTGTTGTTGGGGTTTTTTTTGTTTGCTTTGTTTTTCATTTTTTGTTAGGGTTTTTTTGTTTGTTTTGTTTGTTGTTGTTGTTGAGTTTTTGTGTTTGTTTTGGTTTTGTTTTTTGTCTTTTTACATAAAATTGAGTCAGATTTAAAAAAACTAACCAACCTATATATACTAAGGGACATTAATTTCTCCTACAAAAATTTAAGTATTTACTCAGAATGAAATTGGAGCTACATAAATTGTCAGACTACAAGTGATACCTAATTAGTATTCTGGATATTTTCCAGTAACTTGGGAATAAACAGAATCACTGGATTATATTGCTGTCTTCAAAATTTTACAAATGAAGCAATAAGCTTCTGAATTTGTCTTCTTGAGACTTGTTATAAGACAGTCATCATCACAAGCTAAGTATCTGAGAAATATGGACTCTGAAGTTAACCAATGGTTGTTAAACATGTATCTATCTCTACACATCCAGGCTCACATATTCCAGAAGAATGTCAATAGATGATAGAAATCTTATTTAATATTCAGTGCTGTCTGATTTGTAATCCATGTGGTTTAGGTAATACCTTACTCAGATTTTCTCTGTAGTAATTTTTTTCATTATACTAATTTTTTGAGTTAACGACAATAGTCAATAAGCACTAAAAGGTCAAAATCCCATAGTTCATCTTTTGTCATACGAAGTAGGCTTGCTAGGGGGTTGTAAATATTTATGTAGAAGTTGTGCATTTATCTATTTTCAATTATGTTCTTACACAATTTTAATTTGAGAATATACTTATAAACGGAGCACAATAGCCACTAAAAATTGAATGTCTATACATGAATGTACAGTTGATGTCTTGTAAAATGTCTGACTTCAGTTTGTATTTCTTCTCTGATGTCTAGCCCACCTCTTTTCTGACTTCAGAACAGTGAACTTATAACAATGTATTTAAATTGTCACTTGCTGTAATTTTAGAAACTCAGTAAGATTAGCTTTTGTTGAGATTTACCTGATTCTAATCACTATTTACTGTCATCAAAAAACACATTAATAATATTATGTAATGCATACAAATTTTAAATGCAAATGACTTACACTTGAAGCACAGTTTTAGGATCACCCACTTCTCCTCCATCACCAATTGTCAGTGTGTCATAGCCGATCTCCAAATCAAATTCTTCAAAATTTATCTGAATAACCTAGGAAATAAAGTATTTTAGAAATAAGGAATGTACCTGAGACATAAGTCTTTAAATAAGCTTTTCAGCAGTGTAAGTAAAAGAGATTTTCAAATTAATCATTAATGTCAGCATATTTTATAATAAATGATTGTAATTAACCCAACTGGTTTGGTTCATGAAATATGAATTATGCTAACTTTAAGGTATCATCACCCTACTGACTTCCTCACAGCATCACCATTTCACTTATTTATGTAGTTGTTACATGTATAATACAGTTCTGGAAAACTGCATTACATTTTGATTAAGATATATTCAAAAGGCAACATAACTAATTGTTCTTTGTGCAATACAACTGTCTTCAAAGAACAACGGAATAATTGTATTTCACTGAGTAAATGCAGTGAAAACGAAGAACAGAATTTACTCCTCACATCTATAATCTGGCTCAAGTAGGATAAAGCTGAATCAAAGGCAAAAGTAATTTTCTTATTTCATGAAACTCAGAAAAACACAACTATGAGAAGCATGGGTATTTTTTATAGCATGTAATTTCAAACACGGTCTGTATATTTAATGGTGAAGGATAAAGATTTCAGTTTCACTTTAAGAACACAATGAAATTTTCACTTACAGCAAAATTCCATCATTTTTCTAGAAATGAAAAAAAGCATATTGTTTCCACCCATGTATTAACCATCCAAACTCTGTCTTTATGAAAAGAAGTTCCTCAAGTCTTCATATATAAAAGAAAATGACATGATACTTATACATAGGAATTCTTAAATGTTCTTTAATTAATAACTGTTTAATAATAATTTAATTTAATTAAAATGCTTAATAAATGCTCTTTAATTATTCTTGTAATTGAGAATGGAGAGACTTTGTGTTTAAAGCTGTGGTTGCCATTCTAATGGATTAATATCACATCCTTTAAAGCTCATACGACTTTTTTACAGTGGGCTTCTGGTAGTTGTTTGAAGAAGGACATGTTTCTATGAACAAATGCCAGTACAGGCAAGTTGGAGGAACTGATGTATATTCCAAGGACTGTAATTTGTTCCAAATGGAGGAGAAACATTTTTCTCATAGGTGTAAACGGGAACATAAAGTACACTGAGGAACAGCCAGTTCAGCATATTCACATATAGAAACATGTTTGTGTTTGCGTGCACGCATGCGCACTTATCTATCTGTGTCTTGTATTCCAGGGAATACAGTTAAGTACAGAGTTAAAAAGGCCCAGGTTTAGAGGACATGCGAACTGTGTAGGCAAGTAGCTGATTTGCTCTAATTGTCTGAGTAAAGCAGACAAAACCACACATAAATCTTAATTTTAAAAAACCAAAAATATCCTGGATGGATTGTTGTTCTAGCCACAAAACTTTTAAGCCTTGACATAACACTTTAAACAAAAATCCATAATTAGATTTTAGGCTTGTAAAAAAATAAAGAAAACAAAAAAGTTTTCATTTCCAGTCCACATTTAAATTAAGCACAATTAAATGCACAGTTACATGAGAAAAGGACAAAAGGCTCCACATAAAACACGTGTTTCTGTACAAATAATACTAGTAATGAATTTAAGTATATTTCACTTCTTGACAGTAAAATACATTTTGCACAAATATCAATACTTAAGTGCTACTGCACAGAAAAATTTAGATTCACAATAACAAGATATTAAGAAAAACAATAACAAGATATTAAGAAAAATTGCGTAATTAGTTTGTCCACCTAAATCTTAATCCTACTTTCCATTAATCACAAGAAGAAATCTAATCTCACTATCATATATTTCTTGGTAAGTGCAACAGTAATACTTTTTTCTTAAATATAATATCCTTACAGATGTTTTATATTAATTGAAAACTATCAAATTGATACAAAGCATCTGTCTTATTGTAGATGAAGTACTTGTCTTTATAATCAGTGTCAGCTAAAACAGTTTCTCTCTAGCACAATCAACAATGTCCCATGCTACGTGTATTTCATTGGAGAGGAGAGGATAGAGGTTAAAGAAAACTTAAGTTCCTTTCCAAGTCTTTTAAGATGCAGTACTTCAGGAGGGGTCTCAAGAGAGCATAGCAGAGAGAGAGAACCACTCCCCTTGACCTGCTGGCCACTCTCCTTTTGATGCAACCCAGGATACAGTTGGTTTATTGGGTTGCACTCACACACTGTGGGCTCATGTTTAGCTTTTTGTCGACCAGCACCCCTAAGTCTTTCTTCACAGGATGGCTCTCAATCCATACTTCTCCCAGCTGGTATTTGTGCTTGGGATAGCTCCGACCCAGCTGCAGGACCTTGCATATGGCCTTTGTTGAACTTCATGAGGTTCACATCAGCCCACCTCTCAAGCCTGTCAAGGTCCCTCTGAATGGCATCCCTTCCCACCAGCATGTTGACTGCACCCCACAGCTTTGTGTCACTGACAAACTTGCTGAGAGTGCACTCAATCCTACTGTCCATGTCACAAACAAATATGTTAAACAGCACTGGTCCCAAATTTGAAATGTTAATGTGATAATCCTATTCTTGCTGTTGTCATTACTGTGATTTCCTCTTAAAAGTTTATGGATCAAGTGAAAATTACAAAATGCTGCAACTTTGTACAACACTGACAGTAGTAAAAAAAACCCCTAAAACCAGGAAACAGTAACCACCAAATAGTAATAATATTTTATGCATAGGAAAAAGTCAAATATTATTGCTTGAGCCAGTTAATCATGTTGTGTACCATGCATACCTCTGCTGGAAGAGGGTTAGAAACAGCTACCAAGAGCTACTCCAGACATGTACACATTATAGTACAAATGAAATAGTTCGTAACTCCAGATCATTACAGGGTAAGCAAGCAACTGTATGTAATCTACTAATAAACAACCCCTTTCAGCCTAGTTTTAACGTACCAAACCTGAGTTGATTTACAGTACAAGCTTTGGATTTGGCAAAGTAAACTTGATATTTATTTGGCAAATATGCTTGTCGATTGACACTTGAAGATGGAGCAAAAGTAACACACAGCAATAGCAGAGCTGTCAATATCCAATATGCAAGAAGCAGTAAACTACATAAGTAAAATACATACTATGTATGTAGCGCATAAGCATTTATGTATTGTAACTATGAAAACCAACTGTGTATAGTTTTTGGAAATTCATCATTGGCTGTATATCTTTGACATTCAAAGTACACCATGTACAATAGGAACATACTTGCAATCTTTGCAGATATGCCTGAATGGCAAGAAAATAAGTACTCTTAGTGATAAGATATATTTTCAGAGTCCTTGTTTTGCAATGTCAGATTTAGTTTGACCAGACCCAAAGAACGCTGGATGTGGCAGTACTCATTATATTGATTATTCCCTTTAGAATATTGAAAAGGTGTTTTGATGATACCAGCATTTAAAGCTGATTGTGCTGGAATCTTTCAAAATAAAATAGAGAATTAGGTAAGATGAGTAAGTAATTTATAATTTTGTAATAAGCTTGCAAAAAACTCTGCTTTTATGAGTCATCTCACATTTTGTCTTTTTTTTTGTTTTACTGAAAAATCTGTAAATGGCATACCAAAGGTAGGTGGCACCCTTGAATCAGTTTAACATTAGGGTAAAACTTCAAGGTAATTCTACATTTTAGTCTGTTATTGTTTGTAAGAATAAACACTCAGGGAAAACTGTTGCAGATTTATTACTATATTCTACAGATTATTAAACCAGATTAGCATTACTAAATTGTGCTATTGATGTAGTTCGTAGATGCACAAGTAATCAGAAGCACAGGGAAAGGTATATTTTCTTGATCTATAAATTCAAATATAGTTTTTTTTCCTAGTTTCTCAGAACAAGATATAAGTATCATTAATATAAATGAGATTTGATCCACTGATTTTATTGATCTAAATAAACAGTGATGTTTATAATCTACTTATTTATTTATTGTACTTATACCTCACCCCATAATCTAATTTAAAATGGAAAAAATAAAAATGTGAGGGACCACAAAATATTTTCAAGCAATTAGGTGTGCTGTCAGTGAATAATACTAGGAACAAAACTATTTCACCAATAATTTGCCTGAACTACAAGATTCTGGATAAGTGGATGATACTATCAAAAGTGGATTCTGAAAGGCAGGCATAAGAGGGAAATTTCAAAGATGCAGAATTCCAGCTGAGACATTTTACCACCATAGTCATCATCTATTATTTCACATATTAGAAGTCAACTAATGATATCAGATATGTATGGTTTCAGAACTGAGCATATCTTTACTTAAAATTAAGCAATAATAATAACAATTCTCTATGCAGTAATCCCTGAAATTTTATACCTTTATAGTAACTTTTTTGATGTGTCCAGCAGGTAGCAGACTACTAAAATGATCCTGATACGGTCTAATTATATTTTGAATTTTGTTTCAGAAAATATTATTTAACATGTACCTAGACACCACTGTCAGGAAAAAGGAATCTTTTCTTTCTTCTTCCTTCATATACACAAACATATATAAACAAAAACTTTATTTAAATTAAAATATGCTGAGTTGTGCACTCCTCATTCAGTAAAATAAATAGGAAAGTAGCTAAAAGGAAAGCAATAGTCTCTCTATGTCCTAGTTGGCTTTTTCTGTTTATAAAGTCAGAAGCAGTAAGTGACTTATAATTGCTGAATTAAATTAAATTTATAAACCCAGAAGAAAATAAAAAATACGGTAATACTAATGATTATTATCCAAGCTAGAGAGAAAAAAACCACTCCTATATGGAAAATAACTTTTTGAAAATTATGATGGTGTACTTTGGTCTAATAATTTGAAAGGATTTCTCCAAAGGAACAAATGGGAGCAGAGATCTAATTTCTAACAAATTGAAGTAGATGTATGTCCTTTCTATGCCTTGGAATACCTCTTTTGGAACTCCTTAGGCAAAATTAAGTCTGTTATCAAGCTCAGATGTAACACAGGAGTGGATGTTATTGAATAGTCAATGGTTAACTTGAGAACTTCCTACAACTCTTCAGAGAGAGAACATGCTTAGGAGGATCTGTTCCAGACAGCAATCTTGCCAGGCAATTGTTCGGTATGACTGCGTGTCTACTTCCGGATGAAACTATCTCCCAAAAGGTTTTTCAAGGAAAGTAGTGTTCCAGGCAAAACACTCAACTTTTTAAAATATCAAAAACATACAAAGCAGAATGATGTGCAACAGAAGCAAGTATATATGCTTCAGAACTGCTTCTGAAGCGAGAATGTAAAGATTTGAAGTTGAATATATTTCCATATGTGTATCTGTTATCCTAAAGCTTCTAATGTATATGTAACTCTAAAAATATTTTCAGATGTAATGTTTTCTCTCCACAATATTGTCAATTCCCATTCCCCTTCAAATATAGTTTAAAGCTCTTTCAATGAGACCTGCTATTTCTTGTCCCAGGATCCTTTTCCCTCTTTGTGACAAGTTTACCCCATTTGTTGCCAGAAAGCCTGGTGTCTTATAGACCAACCTGTGTCCAAAGAAACAAAATTCCTGCCTGTAATAGCAGGCTCAAAGCCAGCAATTCATCTGGTGGCTCTTCATCTAAACTCTCATCAATTCGTGGAACTGGTGGAATAGAGGAGAACACTACTTGTGCTCCCAATCTCTTAACCAGCTACCCCAAAGCCCTGAAGTCTCTCTTCATTGTCCATGGACTTAAGTTCATTGCTGCCTATTTGAAAAATAATTAACAAGTAGCAGTCTGAGGACTTAACTAGGGTAGGAAGTTTTCCCTTCATGTCCTTAACCCTGGCCCCAGGGAGGTAGCAGACTTCCCTAGGAAGTGGGTCCAGTCTGCAGTTAGGGTCTTCTGCCCCCTTCAAAAGTCAGTCCCCTGTGATGAGGGCACATCTTTTTTTCTTACTGAAGTTGTTCTGATATGAGGCATAGTTCAACTTGGCCTTGGCAACACCTCTAAGCAAGGTGAATCTTCATCCTTATCATTATTTGATTTTCCCTGCAGAGTGGCATATCTATTTTTCAAGGTTACTTGGGGAGTTGGGGTAGCTTCTGGGGTGACATGCCTGCCACACCTGGCAGGAACTTGTTGCCACTGCTCCTTATCCTCTAAGTCATCACATTCAGAAAGAGGAAGAGAGGAGCCCTTTGTGTCCTGTGCTGTGTGACTGCTGGACCTGTTTCAAGAAAGGTTGGGTGTGGCTCCACCAATTTACCTCCCTCCCACACTCTCTTACACTCCTTATCCTTTCCACTTCCTCTTTCAGCTCAGCCACCAGGCTGAGCAGATCATTCATCTGGTCACTCCACACACAGGAGTTGTCTTTGCCACCCTCCATTTTGAGTGCCAGGCTCAGGTGCTCCCTGCAGCCAGAGACCTGGGCACCCACCTGTTTGGGTGGGAGCCTGTCTCAGTTGGTACATTTCTTCTGGCTTCTTCAAAACCAGTGAAAGAAATATAATCTATTTCATCCAAAAGGTAAATAACATACACTAGATAAACTACAGCTTAGAAGCACCTATTTCTCTTCCTTGACTATAAAGTGAGACTCGGTATTTATATATGGATGTCTAGACTGTGGACATACAAAATTAAGTAGTACCATCTGAGATGCTGTAAAGCAGCCAAAAGATCCACATAAAACTGGCAGATACAGGATCTTCAAGAGAACTGCACTCTTTTGGGAAGGTAGCTGAAGACCAGATGGATTTATCCCAGACTATTATATGTCAATGGTTGCCACTAATTGCAATCCTACAGACAGCAGATGAATTCTGCTTTGCAGAGTCACTGGTAAACATATAAGGTAAATTCTTTTATGCAGTTCTTTAAAAGGATTCTTTTTTTCTGGTTTGGTTTGGGGTTTTTTTCCACTGTTGTTCCTTTTATTTTATTTTATTTTATTTTCACTCCAATACTAATGTTAAATGTCACTTAACTTTCCACAGAGGCTAATCCTGCAATCAGTTATTTATAAAGGTCATTTAGAATTACTTACTTTGAGGCCACAATAATTGAAAACAAATGCATACTCTTTCCTTATCCTAAGAACAAATACTATTTGAAAGTCTTAAAATGGGAAAGATAACATACTAAAAAAACAGTATGAAGAGATCATATTTTTATTTTTCATGTTATTCTGTTTGCATAACAGTATGACCTGTATTTTGTTAGCTTGGATTCACAAAAAGTTTCTGAGATTGATTAATCAGAGGAATACAGTCTCAACATTTTATCAACTTTGCAGCCCAATGGAAAGTATTCTACAAATAAATAAGTTGCAAATAAGGCCTTCTACAAAGAAGTAAAATTAAATAATAATTACATATTTTAAATCAAATGTCAATATAACATTCACAAAGGGAAATAAAGGAGGGCCAAAAAAATCATTAAACAAACACATTGTATTTCACTTCAGTCAGTGTGTTTATCATGATCCCAACAATACAAATTATTATATAATTTTTATCTTGTGGAAGAAATTATTGTGTTGTGGGTTTGGGGCTTTTTTTAACCTCTAAGTAATTATTTCAGATTGGATTGTGCCACATTTTATTACATCAAATATCTTAACCTTTGCAAATGCTGTCTCATTATACCTCTAAAAATTACTAGTGGTTGTACATAAAACTAAGTTAATTTCACCCATTTTAATTAATTAATTAATCACTAGAAAAGAAGATAACATTTTTGCTCTAGACACAGAAATAAATGTCTGGTTATTACTTTAACATCATGTAGAAATGGCATTTTTACTTAGAAGATAGCGAGAGGTTAATGTTGGACTTGGAAATTCTAGCTACCTCTCTAGTGCCAGAGCATCTATTACTGATCTACAAAAAAATCTAATTCTGCAAATATTGTCTTGCAAAAAAACACAATATGAATGATCCAAACATACTGGCAATAGCAAGAAATCCACCTCACTGAAACATATCCCCAAGAGATCTACTTTCATCAGTTTTCATCATTAACTCTAACACCTATAGACTGCTAATAATGTCATGCCTACCCTTTGTTCATCAGTCAAAAGGAATTCTCTGGTTGCCTTCTTCACTGATAAAAGTGAAACTAGGCGAGGAGAAGAAAATACATCCTGTTTATATCTGTATGCCCTCATAGCCCTCAGGTTAGTTAATTGCTTTTGTGCTGCAGATGTCTGAATACTTCCTAGTAAGTAAATGATGTGCATTTATACCTGGTGGTACAAGCTAATGAAATGTTGCTGTCTGATTGACAGGCTTAACCTCCATAATTTTCCATAGAATCACAGGGCCCCTCATCAAAATAATTGTGTTATTATATATTCAATTATAGAAGAATAGTTTAATCAGGAAAATACATTGAATCCATCATTTATTATAAGACTGAGGTATAATTTTATTTAAATTATTTATACTGAGGTATAATTTTATTTAACATTAGTACCACCATAGAGCAGCTAATCTTGGAAACCACTTCCAAGAACATTAAGAAGAAAAACATCAGTAGTAGTCAGCATGGCTTTACCAAGGAGAAGTCATGCTTGACCAACTCTAATGAACTTCTATGATGAAAGACTAGCCTGGTAGATGAGAGAAGTGGCTATTGCTTACCCGGCCTTTGACACTGTCTCTTATATGATATTTATAGACAAGCTGTATGGGCCAGGTGAACAGCCAGTGAGGTGGATTGAAAACTGGATGAAAGTCTGGGCTCAGAGGGTGGTGATGAGCAGCACAAAGTGTATTTGAAGGACAGTAACTGGTGATGTATCGCAGGGGTCAATATAGGGACAAGCCCTGTTTAACATCTTCACTGTTGATCTGGATGATGCAGCAGAAGTTTGCTGCAACACTAAACTGGAAGTAGTGTCTTATATGCCAGAAGGTCATGCTGCCATCCAAAGGGACCTCAATAGGCTGGACAAATGGAACAGGAACTTCCTGAAGTTCAACAAGGAGAAGTGCAAAGTTCAGCCCCTAGGGAAGATCAACCTCATACATCTGGGCCATTCATCTGGAAAGCAGCTTTGCAGAAGTGCACCTGGAGGTTCTGGTGAACACCAGGTTGCATATGAGTCAGCAAAGTGCCCTTGCTGCAAAGGATGCAAATAGTATCCTCAGCTGCATTGGAAAAAGTATTGCCATCAGGTGGAGGGAGGTGATCCCTACCTTCTGCTCAGCTGTGGCGAGACACATCTGGATGTGGTGTCCAATCTTCCCAGAACAAGAGAGGATTGGCCACAGAAAGTCCAAAGAAGGCTTGTGAAAATGATTAAGGGACAAACCTATCTCTCCTAGCCCATGGAGATCCACAGCAGAGGAGTTATCCATCCTGTAGCCCTTGGAAGACCCCATTCCAGAGCAAGTGGATGTGCCCTGAAGGAAACTGTGGCCCTGTAAAGACCTGGCAGGATCTGTGACCCTGTGGGTTCCCACACCAGAGCAGTCTGCTCCTGAAGGACAGAACCCCATGGAAAGGACCCATGCTGGAGCAGTTAGTGAAAAACTGCAGCCTGTGGGTGGGATCCAATACTGGAGCAGGGGAAGAGTGTGAGGAAGAAGGAGCAGCAGAGACAAAGAATTATGGACTGACTGCAACCCCCATTCCCTGTCCTCCCTGCACTGCTTTTGGGGGGCGGAGGTGGAAAAGTCAGGAGTGAAGCTAAGCCCAGGAAGAAGGCAGGGGTTGGGGGGAAGGTGTTGGTTTAGACATTCCTATTTCTCATTATCCTACTCTAATTTCATTGTCAATAAATTAAAATAATTTACTCAAGTCAAGTCTGTTTCGCAAATGACAGCAACTAGTGAGTGATCTCCCTGTCCTTATCTTGACCCACAAAGTTCCTCATCATATTTTCTCCCCATGTGCTGTTGAGGAGCGGGAGTGATAGAACAGCCTAGTGGGCACCCAGCAGTCAGCCAAGGTTAACCCACCACAGAATGGCCTCATGAACCTTTAAAGGAGTCACTTCCTATAAAATAATCAATCAAACTACCAGCAGATCCACTTCCCAGTCAAATATCAGAAAAAGGTATATATTCAGCAGAACAATTTACCATAAAACTCACTCACAAGAGCAATCAAGTGAACTCAATTGTGGAGAAAATTTACAAGTCTCTGTACGAAAAATTCATCAAACAAAAAAGACTTAAACATACCAATTGCTCACAGTGCAAGCACTGGAAACTTCTTATCAAAATCTCTGGGTGATATGCATACATATTTTTAAAAGTTCCAGCTTGAATGTGCAGATTCATCACAAGTACAAATAAGAAAATGTGTTTGCATTCAAACTGCATGGGAAACATAACTTAGACCAATTTTAGGAAATTACAGGAAGTCAAACAGAACTAAAACTCAGATTTTGACCTTTAATTCTATTTGAAGTTTTAATCAAAGGTGGAGTTAATAGCTGAAATTCAGGTTATGGCTAGAATCTAAAATTGCTGATGGCTGAAATAGAAGTAATTACTTATGTTGCAATTGTTGGCAATAAGCACAATCTCTCTCACACATCGCTATGAGTAGATTGAATTTTCAGAGTGTAAACCATTGCTTCTATAGTCAGAAATGACAGGAAAATATTTAGTGAAATAAAATCTACAATAATTGAGAAAATGGACTTGTCCTTTCATAATGAAAGTGCAGTTACAGTAAAATTGCAAGATGGGAGGACAAGTCACTTATCCCTCTGCAATTGCATTGCTTCTTTTTTTTTTGTCTTCTCTTGTATTGTAGTATTCTTCTCCAACACTTAACCCAAAGCACATACACATACCTCCTAACTTCAAATTCTCTCATTCAATAATTCATTCTATTCCCTCACTGCTGTACCTGCTAAATTCCCATCTTAGAAATAGCTAGATTCCTTTCTATACCCTTACTCTCTAGAGACAATCCCACCTCCCTCCGCATATATTTCTACGATTTTTTTTTAAACTACAGTATATATATATATCACTCGGAATTTTTTAACTGGCTCACAATGTTCATGAACAATATGGAAGAATACTGTAGCTAACACTAGGAAGAAAATGAATGTATTCTGAACAGAACTGAAATATTTTTACATTTTCCAGTTTCATATAGCATAAAAGTACATTACCTGCTATTGATAAATACAGTACCAGCTTTTTTAACCTACATGGATGAAAACCAGGATTATGATTAAAATATATAGTTAAAGGTGAGCTTAAGGATGTTCATATTTTCTGAACATTTCACTGAGTGTAACACCGTCAGTACATCTTCACCATAGGCTTAGAAACAGCCAAGTTCGAGAGATTTGCTCATAAAGAGATGCAGTGTAGGTCTGACTTCATGGAATGATTGAGTTCATGCTAAAGCACCCTGACTGCTTGAGATTTATACTGTTAACATGAATAAATATGGATGGTAACCGGGTTTAGCCTTGACAGCAAGCTTAGGAAATGTTCTAGTGACAGTTTTGACATGGTTAACAAAATAACACAGCTGTTGTAAATTGAATATAAACACTCAGCTTTTTGCTGAATTTGTTTTGCTTATTTTTCACTTGGCCTGAAAAGCACAAAAACTCAGACATTAGAAGACGAAGTTTTTCCAGGAGGAAAACATCAATATCATGACATAAGGAAGGAGGAAGGTAAGAATGGAATGTAAGAAAACAAACAAATACTATTTTAATATAGAGTGATTAAATGAGAATCATATTTAATATCAATTCATTAATAGTTGTAAGCTATTCCTTCAGTAAACTTATTCAGACTTGCAGAAAATACCATGTGAGAAGTTTCCCAGATATTTTCAACTATTTCAGCAGTTTCTGAGAATGAGGAAAGGACTACAACAGTTAGAAATAGATGTAATAAATTTTCAATAGGCTCTGCAATTGCGACAAGATTCAGATTATAGATTTCCTAACAAATATTTGACATCCACAAAAAAGCTGTCACAAAAATAACAATTTAAAAAAACACAAACCAAAAACCAAAACCAAAACCCAGCTATCTCCCAACTCTCAGGCATAAATCATGCTTAATTTCAAAATTATTTCAAAATGCAAGAGATAAAAGGATAAAAATGAGACCAGTGGAAAACATCTCAAACCTGTATTTTAGAGAGGACATTGTAAAGAATATACTTATGCAGGTAGTAATAGTTTTATGCTTGAAATACACTGAATGTTAAATCTAGAATATGATGGTGAAAACCAAACAAAATCATGTAAAATTTTTCTAAAATTCCTGCCATGTGAAATTAACAGAACCAGGAGCTATTTTTTTTAGGATCCATCTGAATTTGACAATGAGCTTATATACTTAATTTCTCATTAAAGTTTTGGAAAGCAGCTTGCTTTTTTTAAAAGGAATTATTTTGCTTATTTTCTTCATTAACGCATGGTGGTGAATGCTATGTGGTATGAATATGGCTAAGATCTGTCAGAAGGGCTGTCGTTGTAGTAGTGACATTTTCCACAGTGTTTCTGTCACTGTGGATTAGAAAAAAATCAGCATGTATGACTCATAAGACTTGAACTCCGGTTAACTTTAGCCCTGATTCATATTTCACTCATATCTGAGCCTGTTGTTAAATATAAACTGATCATTTTATTGCCCATTCTTTTGAAGGGCAAATTCAAGAGTCATAAATGCTATTCTCTTATCCCACAAGCTACTTAAGCAATTTACATAAACTAAGTTTTAATGTAGCCCAGCATTTTTGACATTACTAGTAAAAACCCACAGGGTTAGTATAGAACTGACAATGAGCATCTCAGAATTATTTGGCTTTCTCTTGGACTAAAATGGTTTTACCATGCTTACACTATGATAACAATTGTCTAGCAATTACTGCCTAATGGGTCTGGTTTAGCTCTTTGAATACTAAGGATGTAAAAAAAGCCCTAACTAGGGCATTCACTGTCTAACAAATATCAACCCTTTACATTAACTGAAGATGAGGAAATAGTGCAACTTTCAAACTTTACCTAGTAACAAATGAAAAGGAAGCAAGTGAAGTTACAAAAAAAATAATTATCTTGGTACCCACTCTGGAAACAGTCTTCTTACTTCATTAGCAATGAGGCAAATTTATTTTGTTAAGCTAAAGCAGTGGGATAAGGCAAACTAAGATTATTGTACACAATACAGAAAATCTGTGGTCTTTTTATGTATTATCTAAGAATGAAATAAATTAATCAGTTATATATATTGGCAAATATCTAGAGCATTTGTAGCACCATAATTTAAGATCACCTATAATGAAGAACTGCCATATGATTTCATTCCACCTGTCAAATAGGTACTTTGTAGATTTATAATCTACAAATCTATGTATGTCTTTCATTTTCTTTCGTTATTTTATTTGTTGTTTGGTTGGCTTTTTCTATGATTTACATATTAGTATCAGAATAACAGCTTTCTTTCATTGTCTGGAGTTTAATAATGTGTATCATTAATACATTGTTTTAAAATTAACAACAAAGATTTCCTAAAAAAGGTCAAGGAACAGCTGCAGATTTTGTGTCACTACAAGCACCAGTGGATATCTGAGTTATGGAAGCAATAAAACATATAAAATGAGGTTTTGTCATACAGACTACACAGCACAGAAAATCTTGTAATGTTTATAACAATATGAAAATAATTTCTTGATGGTAATTGCTTAAGTTCAAGAAATGACATTTAATGTTTTAGAACATCAAACTGTGATGGTTGCCAGCTTTAGCAAGAATGCTAAATCAGTCTACCCAGTGTTTACTCTAGTAAGATTAGACATTGTAGGAAATTTAAAGATACTCTTTTTAAAAAAAATGAGTAGAGAAAGTTATCATAGTTTCTATTGAAGCAGCTTTCACAGAAAATGCTTTTCTCTATTTTCTGTCTAGTTGATGCTAACTAAATCAGTCTTCCACTATGCAAAAAAACCTTTTTCATATATATATAAATCTCTGTTTTAGTTAAACCCATCAGAAATCATTAGTTTCCTCTATCTACAGTTTCCCTATACAAATCTCAAAATAATCTTCTGCTCTGGGCTTCACTTTTTTCCACCTCAGAGGTTGCAAACTGCTGTCTGCCTTTAATAAAGGCTGTTAGTGTATGGATAAACCAGCTCTATGTTACTAGTCCCACGAAGAGGACTAGTTACTAGTCCCAGGTCATAACAGGACTTGAGAAAAAGACTGCTCTGGAGCAATAAGTAAGTAACTATAAAATTCAGCCTGCAACCTGCTTTCTGTGTATACAGCTCACATCTGAGAAAGAACAAACCAAATATGATACCATATGCAGTTATAAACAATATTTCCAGTTGCTTACTGGCAAAAAGTATTGCCCAAACATCTCAGCTAATATAAAAATAACAAAAAAGTTCCATTTTTAGAAGAAAAGCAGTAGAAAAAATGCACTGCTTATGGGGAGGGGAAGGGAATTAAGCCATGAAAATACAAAGATCTTTTACTATATTCAAAATGTAAATATGAAATTACAAGATCCCATTACCTAATGTCAGAATAAATTGCCAGCAATTCATAGCATGGTCTAAAACCTGACTGATGAGCTTTTACAATATTCCATGAGATACTCAAATATCATTTCCTAGATATACTAGATGTGAGAGATGCAATGGAGCTCAAACTGAGAAATCCTTATTCACATTTCTTTGCAGTTATTCACAAGGATGTTTCCTGTGTACCCAAGAGGTTAATAACATGAGAATCACAGTTTAGGCCAAAGCAAAGAACTTTAAAATCTGTTGCACCTCAAGTGTACTACAGCAATTTTTATGTGATTTCTCTACTTTTCAGTAGTAAACTCACTGTCTTCTCTGGCCATGTTTGAGGTATTTAGTCATGCTCCACTGCCAAAAAAGGCTCAGGGATGAAAAGCTTGTCTGGTTAACTGAATGAGGCAAGAGACCAACTGTAATGCAGTACAAAGCTAAGGAGATGGGTGATTGTGTGGGACAATACTGCTTTCATCTGCATTGTACTGATATCAAACTTGTTTCTGAAATCAGTTAGGGAAGAAAATTAGCCAGATTTAACACTGGAATATGCATATAGACATGGGAGGAATAGCCATTTACGCCAGAGTTAAGGTTCCTTTCAGGGTCTTCCATGTAGTGCTTTCTCCCTTAGAAGACTCACAATTTCTGAGCTATTTTGTTGCCAGTCATGCAACAGAAAAAGGAAGGTCTGAAATACAAGGTCAGGAAGTCCTGAAATACCAGGATCAGTAAGTCCTCATGGCTCTCACAGCTGCCATACAAAATACCGTGAATATTGCCATGTTATAATAAACATCATTACATTATTTGTTGTAGTCATTATAAAGAACTCTTAACGGCTAATCTTCATTATACATCAATAGCATTTTGACTTCAAGGCAAACATCAGAAGTCATGCCTTTTAGCAGTCCTGTGAGGCAAGTACTATTGTGTTCAGAACAATAAGGCAATGTTAGCATGAATCAAAACTTGGTGTATGCTTATATATTTTTAACAGTCAGCATCTAGAAGAATTTTGGTACTATGCTAATATGCTATTTTGTAGTATATACAGTTTCAGATAAAAAGTTCAACATAAAATAACTTTTTGAAAACCTGTTATTTGAACTATTGCAGGCATGACCTCTGGCTAGAAGAGGTTTATTTTGTTTTCATTAGAACTGGAATTTATACACATGGAATATTTTGATCTCTGAAGTTTTTTGAGAGAAAGGAAAACAAACCTAATAACTGCACCTCCCAGAACAAGAGGGATATGCAGCTACTACTTTCCAGAGTCCCCCAGAGGAACACTGAAATGATTAAGGGACTGAACATCTCTCAGATAAGGTAAGGTTGAGAGAGCTGGGCTTCCTTAGCCTAGAGAAGAGAATGCTCAGGGGTATTTTAATGTGTATACACATCTGAGGGAAGGATGTAAAGAAGATGGAACCAAACTCTTTCCATTGGTGCTCAGTGACAGGACCAGTGGCAATGGGTCTGGTCAAAAAGCGAAACAAAGGAGATTCTCCCTGAACATCAGGAAACAGTTTTACACTGTGAGGGTGACAGCAGTAGTGCTATTTGCCCAGAGATGCCGTGGAGTCACCATCTTTTGAGATATTCAAAGACTGTTTGGGCAACTGTCTTTAGGTGGCCCTGCCTGAGCAGGGGATTTCATCTAGTTGATCTTCAGAGGTCCATTCCAAATTCAATCATTCTGTAACTCTGTGAACCACACTGACAACCAGAGACAAAGCATTTGTTCACATCTGAATTTTTTTGCACTCAGCTTTAAATTCAAAGTTCCTTAAAAGCAGAAACTGGAATTTTGTAATGAAAATAATAATGAGGAATAATGTTTTTGAATACTCCAGTGAAAAATACTTTTGGTCAAAACAAAGTTCTGAGGTTTTGAAGAAAACACTGCATCACCATGTTGTGAATTGGCAGAGAGAGAGGAGGAAAGCAGTAGTAAAACACTAATATCTCTGTCTGAGAGTAATACTCTTCTGGTCATTAGTATTTTAAACCTGCAGTCACCTGTGATTTGCCGATAGATACATACCAGTTTGTGAGCTTTAAGTTTCACTTCTACCATTGGCATAATGTATAAAATCTTATCTGGCTTTTTTGTTATGTAGATATGACCTTGCTGTATTTAAGAAAGGAAACCATTTTATGCAAAATATAGCCAAAAGGTCTTAAATTCATTCTATACAACTGCTCAGTTGTGGTTTTCAAGCCATTTAGAGCACTTGTTCAAAGTAAAAGCTGTGTTCAATTTCCTCAAACAATATATTACATTCTATCTACTGCCGTAGACAGAACTTTCTCTCAGAAATTCTAGATGTGCACAGATTTCATTTTGCTCACTAACAGTTTTTGATTAAAGAAATAAAAATATAAAGCTTCTTTGGGCCAGAGAAATTGGATCTTAACTACTACTTCTGAACTTCTTGTCCATCTATGGGACAGAGACTGCATCATCTTTCAAGGACTCTTGACACATTTTTGATGATCTATAAATTGGATAAATTGGATTAGCAGTCCTTGGAACAAGGATAAAACAACCAACCAACCCTCCCTCCCCCACGACAAACATCTGCTATCTTCATGATTGATATTTTAATCACTTGATTAAATATTCTTTTTTCTTCTTCCAAAGTGGAACATAAGGATGACTACCACACAGAGTTTTGTCAGATTAGAGGAAGAAATACACCAGTGTAGCTAAATGGCTTCTGAAATATAATCAGGTTTTCACTGCATTCTCCTCTAAATTCAGGTGTAAAGAGGTAGGCCTTCTAGATCTCTCTAATCAATTAATGGTGTGTGATGCAGATGGCAATATAGGACAGAAATTAGGCGGTAGAATATACCTTTGTACCAGCAAGCATAGATGCTGATAATCCTTTATAAAACATTCCTGAGCTGTACAGCTAATTTTTGTTTTATTACATCTAAACAGCTCCATTATGCTCAGTTCTGGTAAAATGACACACCTGAAAATAGAACACAGCCATTGCTTCCAGGTGCCTAGCTTTAGAATTTAAAGACAACTAGTGTCATAACTCAGCTTTTTTGCTCTACTTTGACTCATCTGGCATTATCAGAACTCCTAGTACTTTTGGTCTAAATTACAGGAATAAATTATATGGGATTCTAATATAATGGTTCAAACAATAAAATAGAATACACAACTTTAGAACAGTCCTTCATGGTGTGAAAGTGAATTCATGAACTTCGGTGATTTCTCAAATAGTCTAAGGCCAAACATGATATAAACACTCTTATACACTAAACAACTCCACTGATTATAACAAAGTATCACTGGACCTATGACATTGCTCCATAACATTAGGTAGTTGCTTCTGGGAATTCATCTAGAGAATCACATAAAAACATGCCAGCATCTACTTGGCATACAAAAAGCAAAACACTCTTGGGGGAAACAACAGTTTTCAACATCTGTCCATATCCATCTAATATCAGCCATTTCTTAGAAATGTCGCAATACACCAAGTACAACCGCTGGTCTGTAGAGATAAATCATATTGGTGAAAAATGTCGTGGTCTACATGTGTGTTTGTGTTGGTTGTTTTTTGTGGTTTGTTTTTTTTTCTAACGTAAATCCAGAATTTTAAATTTACCTTATTAGTATTGATAGCTGTGATGACCCACACGCATTGAGCATTGCTGTCATACTGGAATGGAAAATTGGGTGATGTGAAAGTGCCTCCAGGTCCCTGAAGACTGGATCCACAAGTCTTGACTGCAAAAAAAAAAAAAAAAGTTTAGCTTTTAATTTATATACAAAATACATGTAGCAGATTCATAAACCAACTTTTAAATTATATTAATCAAGATGTGAAGGATTAAAATACCATTCACCAAAAATAGAACCACCTCATACAAGATAACAGAATATTCATGTTTAGTTATTCTGACAAGGCAAAATAGACTTTCCCTTTTCCAAGCTTATAATAATTTGAAAAAAATAATAATTAATTAATGTATTTGGAGTAAAGAGAGTACCTACATTAAGAGAAACTGCTATATATATTTTTAAAACACTTCAAGAAATAATTTATGTCATTACTTTCCCTAATATTTTGAAATACAAGAGTTTATATAGTAGAACACAAAGATCACTTTCATCACTGTGCATTTTTTGTGCAAATATATCAGTGTATGGCATGTCAACATTTTTTCAGCTGTAATCACTATCCAACCCATTGAGCCAATGGCTGAAGCACTGAAAAGATTAAAGAAAACTTTTAAAAGACTTACACAAAATGGTGTTTTCTATTTTTAAAGACTACAAAGGCTATTTATTTACATATCAAAGTCCATATGGCTATTTACAGTAGCACATCTTAGATAGAAACAAATATCCTTATTTACTGCAGGTTGCATCTCATATCATAAGAAATACAAAGGACATAAAACATATCCTTTCTGCTTGTGAATGACATTTTTAAAGCACTAAATTCACAGTCTGCTGAAGACAATAAATGTTTTATTGTTGGTTCCTTGTGTGGTAGTTAGGGTCTGGCGACCGGAAGATATCGCGCTGTACGGAAAGATAGAGCCCCTCTCCGAGTAGCCAATAAAATGTAGCCTAAGACGTAAGCAGACGGAAATGATGTTGTAAACCTAGGCTATATAATGCGGTGTCAAGTACTAGTAAACACCATTTGCCATCCACCACACTGGTGTCTGTGTGCTGATGGCCCGAGCGTTGTGTTGTCCCTGAACCAGGTCACCAAGCCTCCAGAGAGGCAACACCTTGATATTCAGATCTTTGCTGAATGTACTATTGGTTAACTTTTCCTGTATGAAGCTGCAGAACTGACAAGAAACCTCAGCTAAACATGAGCTTATTCTACTTCTCTGGTGATTACTATGACACTGCCAATAAACTGCAGAAGCTAAAGAATCATTGCTTCCTCTGTAGTTTGACAGACCATCTTGCTTAACTGAATAAAAAGAAAAATCACACTAAGATATGTGAAATTATCACACAGTTGTGTTGCACTTTCATAAAACATGTTTATTTGATCAATACTGAACACAGGAAGATTCAGCAGCTGCTGGATGTAGATTTGGTTCCTTTCCTCCCATTAGACTCTAGAAAGAATGTCACTATTTCCATGCAACCTTCACCTCAGAGAAGCAATATTCTAGTGAAAAGTCAGTTCAAAACCACACCAGAAACCTGAAAACAAGAAGAAAGGAGGGACATGAGAGGAAGGCTCCTGATTTATGATCAGTAACTGAAGCCATTGAGGGTCATGAGTAAGACTAATGCTGAGAACAGCTTTTTATCTATGTTTTTAGTACGAAATTATTTGACTCTTGTATCAGGTCTTGGTGGGAGACAGGAATCAGTAAATTGGTGGAAAGCTTTTGCCTTTCCAGTACTCCAATTTGCTCTTCAGAAATTATTGTGAGTTTTGCTATTAACTTCAGAGATGCACATGAATTTTGTATCTGAGATTAGTATGAAGAAAGAAAAAACATGATAAGCATGGCAAATAATGTAGCTAAGCAAAGCAGATACATACAGAGATGCAATTATGAAGCTTACACAAAGAAACTGTAGGTAGCAACTCCATAGTCGTAACTGGTGAGTACTGGAAAGCTAATATGACCAAAGGTGGGAAGGGAGAAATATTCCTTCTGGAGTATCATTTCTTTTCTGATCTTTATGATATATTTTGAATAGCTGAAAATTAACCTCTTTCTCTCTGTTTAATTTAGTTAAAATAAATAGAGAACCATGGTAGTGAATGGAGCTTTACATATCCACAGGAGACAAAACTCTGATGTTATCAATCTAAAAACAAGTAGCATTTTTTAAATTAAAAAATCTCTGGTGTTAGTAAAGATTTTTCCTTTGTGAAATATTTATCCTTACCTCAAACACTTAAAAAGTCTAACTTCCTGAGGTGTCTATTTCTTTATTTCCTTTGTAATTACAAAAGACTTTCTGAAAGATCTAAATTTATTTTACCAATGCATACACATGCTTTCTAACCACCAGAGAAAATGTGAAAACCACAAAGTTAATGCAAGCCTACCTTGAGAAATCACGAATGACAATTATGCATATGGAAGTATATAATAAAAACTCTAAAGGTGAATAAAATTTACTGAAAATGATTACCTATGATCACATATAAAAGTCAACAGAGAGAAAATATTGAAGAAGATTTTCTTTTTGCAGTCCTTAATACTGAAGGTAGTACAAGTAACACTAAAAGTTTGTTTGTTGTATAAATATGTATAAAACTCCATCAAAAAATCTACCATCACCACCAAACCTATGAAATCTATGAAAGAAGCAATGCCTTATCCTAAGAACAAAGATAAACAAGGGACACCTTCAGCATGAGGAAACTGATTATAGATATGCAGTCTATTAAAAAGCTGTAATTGCTGTCTGAGTGTGTGCAAAAGGCTCAGCTCTGTGTAGAACAAGAAAGTTCAGGTTGTTAAGAGTTCCATGGAAAATTTTCTACACTAAAAGATAAAGTCAGAATTTGACTGGATTTTCAGAAAGCTGCCAGCAAGGCCACTCATTGAGCTCAAGAGGTCTCTGCCTTAATGGTGGGCACTTGCCTGAGAGTTAAAACCAGTGTTTCTGCAGACAAAGCCCCTAAGATGCCTGACGCTTCCACCCACATAGACCTGAACAGGAAGGAGGCTTCAGCACAGACAGTAGATTGCAATGAGTGCCAAGACCCTTCTTCTGGTGAAAAAGCACCTGAAAAAGATGTGTACAGGCTGATGATCTGTTGCATCGGTGGCCAAGTTGCAGGAAACATTTAAAAGGTTGTGCAATACTAGAGGGGCCAAAACAAAGATAGACAGGTGGTTTCAGAACCACGCTCCTGTGGCCAACACCACAGAGAATAAGGCACCTTGGACCCTGATGACCCAAAAAAGAAAGATTCTTCTCTAATCCCTACCCTCCAGCCTTACAACAAGAAACAGATATGAAGTTTTAATAGCTGTAGACACCCACAAGCAGTCAGCATGGAGAAACCATGTGTACAGCAGCACACAGTGGATACCACAAAAGGATGCAACGAGTGCTCACAGTGGGTAACAATCTGCTGAGGGACACTGATATGTCCAACTCCCAGCCCGACAGAGAGTCAAAAGGGGTGTGATGTCCCCCAGGAGCTAAGGTCTGAGATGTTGCTGAGAGGCTGTCACAACTTGTCAAGATCACAGAGTACTATACATTGCTACTCTTCTATGTGGACACAAATGACACTGCAAGACTGGACAGAATAAGGGGAGACTACAGAGCAAACAAAAAGTTCTTCTGCCCATGTTATATTTTTGTCCGTTTTATCAGTTACAGGAAAGACTGCAGCCGAAAATAGACATGTGATACAAATAAATTTCTGGCTTATGGCTGGTGCCATTGTGAGGGTTTGGGGTTTTATGACAACAGGACATTTTTCAATTACTATATCCTGCTAGGGAGGGATGGAATCCACCTGTCTAGAAGAGGGAAGGCAGTCTTTGGAAGCAGACTGGCCAACGTGGCAGCAGACTTTAAACTACATAAAGCATCAATGATCATGCCATCCAGTCCAGCTGGGAAATAAGCCAGGCCAACCAGAGCAGTAATAAAATGTTCCTTAGCTGCCTTCCAACATGTGAACTGGAAGGCCAACCACTTCAGGGCTGTGTCTACCAATGCATACAGTCTGGGATACAAATAGGAGGAAATGGAGTTCTAGGCCCAGTCAGAAAGTTATGATATCATAGGAATAACTGAAACATGGTGGGACAACTCATGCAACCGGAGGGTCACAACGGGTTGCTAGAGGCTGTTTCATAAAGACAGAAAGCGAAGAAAAGGAGGAGTCATGCTTTACATTAAGGAGAGCCTTGAATGTATACAATTCAACTATGGTGATCGTGGAAGCCCTATAGAATGCCTCTGAGTCACCTGCTACTGCCCTCCAAACCAATATGATAAGGTCAACAAAGTAGTATTTGGGTCACTCAAGCAAACTTCAGGTCAACAGAACCTGGTTCTTATGCATGACTGCAACAACCCAGACATTTGATGGAAGAACAATACTGTAGCTCCCATGAAGTTCCTTGAATACATAGAGAACTGCTTCCTCAATATGAATGTTAGATGTACCAACCAGGAATGAAGAAAGGCTGGACTTGCTACTCACAGATCAAGAAAACCTGTCTGAGTTGGTGATAGTCTTGGCTGCAGTAAGAATATTATGGAGTTTGGGATCTGTGATTCTGTGATCTGGCTGAGCACGTGGAAGGTTAGTACTAAGACAAAGGTTTTGGCTTTTACAAGAGCAAACTTCAGCTGGCTCAGAACTGGGAGGGATTCCATGGGAAGCTTCCATAGAGGATGCAGGAGCCAACGATGCTCCCCGAGAAGCACAAAAACAGTTCATCCCCTTTAAATGTAAGGGAAGTTGGTGGAGAAAAAGGCTCCCTTGGCTTAACTGTGAGCTTCTGAGTCTGCTCAAAACCAAAAAAGAAGCATACCCGAGAAGGAAAAGCTGACAAATACCCACTGAGAAGTACAAGGGCATTGCCAGGGTGTGGAGAGATGCACTCAGAAGAGCAAAATCTCACCTCGAATTAAAACTGGCCAGAGATATAAAAAAAGATAAAAGATTCCTATGGACATCATGTAATAATATAATATATAGCCATAGCCTCTGATTCATAATGATATTTTGAGGTTTCCTGTAATGTGATAACATTAACTGTGTATATCTGTGCTAATACCTAACTCTTACATGGCACTTTTCAGATACTACATTTGTAAAGAATTTTAACAACTCAATTTTCACTTTTCTCATTGTCCAGATATGCAAGGGGGAGTTGGGCATATAAACCAGGCCTCCTATATAATAAGTACTGTAACAGTTCATATTGTTTAGTAAAAATGCTGTTTCCAGTATGGCTACAGAAGTCATTAAACTTAATTGAAGATATATATAAAGTTTTAAGCCACATATGTATAGAAGATATATTCTCGCTGACTCATGGGTTTTTACCTCAACACCTATGTCATTGCAGAAGTATCACAAAACCATTTAAGTTATATGTTACACATTCCCACTTAAAATATATCCTTCAACTGATAGTACAATAGCAGAATGATTCAGTTTTTTAATTTAGGTCATCATTTATATGTTTCACCTCTCTGAGGTGTTACTTAAATCTAGGTTTGCCTAGCATTACACTGAGATACAGTTTTTATGTCAATGTGCAGGAAGCAGCAGACACAGATTTTTTAAAGATAATTTTCTTTCTTCTTGTTTAAGTTAGTCACTCACAATGTACAAACTGCAAATTAACAATAATTAGTTTTTGGTGACCATTACTTTAAAGTAAATTCAAAATACTGAGGTTTTGAGGAGTCTTCCCACATTTTTCCTATAAGTAGCTATTGCATCTATCCACAATTACTTATCACTCCAATTAAAAAAAGGGAATATATTTCATGTTGCAGCCATTAGTTAAGATATCAAAACTACTCCAATGTAATCCTTTCTTTAAAGTCTTTTGAAGTGTAATATAATAGATCTCCTTAACTTTAAAAGTCTGCAATGCATAACAGCAGGAAAATTCAAGGGTATTTGTCATATCCCTGTTTAAAAGCTTGAAGATTGACACTTTTGGTAAGCTAATTTTAGAGTTCAATTTCTCTGCCAAAATAAACAGTAATATGTTTAGTTTGCTAATGGTGTTTCAGTTATATTAGCTCTGCATTAGTAAGACTTTCACAACATATTATGTACTACAGTTTCAATTATCAACATGACTCTAAACAAACTTAAAATCCTAAATAACCAGGAAGTACATGATTTTATCATTTAAGATTTGAGCATAGACTTTATTCTTCACTCTTCATTTAGGAAAAATATAACTCTTCTGTGCTTCTCTATTGCCGTACAACTTACTTCATTTTTGTTTGTGAAACAGAACGTTATAATGATCATGTATTGTGAACTATACCTATGACTGTGGCTGAGCACTAGGTGGAGGTGGATGGGACAGTCCTGGAGCCAGGGAAACCCAAGGAAGAATGGAGAGGCCTACCAGTAGTGCTCAGGGGTCAAAGGCCGCAGCAGCGGCATCCCCAGGGGAGCACTGTGACCGCAGCAGGGCCCTGCATCCTGCTTGTGGCTCCACAGCTCAGGGAAGTGCTCCAGGTCTCTGCCAAAACGGTGGGAACTCTCCTAAGAGCTAAAACCAGTGTTCTTAGGGAGAAAGACATGTCTGATGTATCCAGGACCTGGCATGACCTTTGGTGCAGGCAGTTGGTTGCAGTGAGTGCCCAGACTCTTCTTCTGATGTAAGTACTTGCAAAAGCTGTGCACAGGTAGAAAATCTGTTATGGCAGGTGGCTGAGGTGCAGGGAACTGTTGTAAGGCTACGCAGAATCAAAGCAGCCGAGACAGAGATAGATAGTTGTTTTCAAAACCATGCTCCTGTAGCAGACATTACAGAAAAAGAGGTGTCTTGGACCCTGGTGACCCAAAAAGACAGGACTCTGCTTCATCCTCCATCTGCTAACATCACTACCAAAACCATATATGAAGCATTAACACCTATAGACACCCAGGAGAAAGCTCTACATGGCGAAACTTCACCACCAACACATAGTGAATACCATAAAATAAATGATGGGTACTCATAGTGGATGACTGCCTGTTAAAGGGCAATGAGGCATCCATTTTCTGCCTTGACAGAGAGTCATGAAAGGTTTGATACCTTCTGGGAGCTAAGATGTGAGACATTGCCAAGAGGGTGCCACAGCTTGTCAAGAGCACCAACTACTACCCACCGTTACCCTTCTATGTGGGCATGAATGACGCTGTGAGCCAGAACCTGGGCAGAAACAAGGAAGAATATAAAGCCCTTGCGGTTCAAGTGAAAAACAATGATGCCTAAGTTATCTTTTCCTTCATTTTACCACTTAGCCAGGAATAGACAAATAATGAGTATCAAGATCCAACAACAAGTATCAACACAGGTGATGAAGGAGTCAACAAGGAGAGGTGTGCTGCTGGAGCCTGTACTAACAAACAAAGAGGTCTGGTTGAGGATGTGAAGGTTGGGAGCAGCCTTGGCTGTAATGACCATGAAGTGTTGGAGTTCAGGATCATGCAAGGAAGCAGTAGGGCAATAAGCAGGATTGCAACCCTGTACTTCAGGAGAGATAACTTTGCCCCCCATCACTTCTAGAGTCCTAACCCATGGGATTCTTCTGAGTAGGTCTTTAAAGAGGTCAAAGAGAGCTGGTTAATATTCAAGCACCACATCCTCCAAGCTCAAGATCAGTGCATTCCTATGACTAAAAAGTCAAGTAGAGGAGGCAGGAGATCTGCATGGCTCAGCAAGGAGCTTCTGGAAAAACTCATCTGGAAAAAGGAATTTTACAGTACGGGGAAAAGGGAACTTGCCACTTGGGAGGAATACAGGAACACTGCCAGAGTATGCAGGGATGAAATGAAGAAGGCGAAGGCCATCTTGGCATTAAATCTGGCAAGGGATGTCAAAGACAACAAGAAGGGCTTCTTCAAGTACATCAGTAGGAAAAGGAAGACTAGGGAAAATATGGGTCTGCTGCTGGATGAGGTGGGTGCCCTGGTGATGGAGAATATAGAGAAGGCAGATTTACTGAATGCCTTCTTTGCCTCAGTCTTAATTGCTAAGATGGCCCTCAGGAATCCCAGTCCCTTCAGGTAAGAGAGAGAGTCTGAAAGAGGGAAGACTCTCCTTTACTTGAGGAGGACTAAGTTAGAGATTATTTAGTCAAGCCAGACTCCCACAAATCCATGGGCCCTGATGTGCACCAAAAAGTGCTGAGGGAGCTGGTTGATGTTGTTCCTAAGCCACTCTCCATCAATTTTGAAAGGTCACGGAGAGGTGCCTGAGGACTGGAGGAAAGCAAATGTCACTCCAGTCTTCAAAATGGACAAGAAGGAGGATCCAGGAAATTACAGACCAGTGTCTCAGTGTCAAAAGGAACGAATAACTAAATGGGGTTTTGCAGAGGTTTGTCCTGGGTCAGGTTCATTCAGTATTTTCATAACAACTTGGACAGCAGAATGAAGTGCATACTTATTAAATCTGCATTTAACAAAAGACCTGGGAAGGACTGTGAATATATTAGCACACATAATTAGAAATAAAAATGAGAAACAGAAGAAATGTCATTAAAATAGGATGCAATTCAGTAGAGACAAGTATAGGACAAAGCAGAAAAGCAGGAATAATCAATACAACATATAAGGAGCAAGTCATTTGGCAGCAAGCCTTCAGAGGTTACAGTAGCTTAGAAACATAACCTGAGTAAAAATATGCTACTGGTATGAAAAGTCAATCAAACTGGAAGATGCGCACATAGTTATAGGCAGAAAAAAATGTGTGAAAATGCAAAACCCAATTCCTCTTCTCCACTAAGCACTGGGAAAGGCTCTTCTAGAATACTAAGCACATTTTTAGAAATGTACTTTTTAAAAAATCACATGGACACGTTGGGAAAATGCTGAAGGCTGGAGGTCTATAAATGTGACCCATGAGAAATAAGAACAATAAGAACAGGTATTCTTAAAGTATACAATAATCCATTGAAAAGGCTAATTAAATAACCTGCTATTTACAGGGAAGCAGCTATTGAAATTGTTTAAGTACAGCAACAAGGGTTCACATTTGAATGAGAAAAATTCTACTTGCAAGGCTAATGAATAACTGGAGTGCTCAAGTAGCATCTATGAGCACTTTCCTTAGAAATAAATGATGTCAGACTAACATCTTCTGAGAATAAATATAGCTGGAGTAAGGAAGTAGTGCTGACCTGTTCAGACCACTTTCAGCCCTATTTATCTATGATGCCTTACACATATACACATACATTGTCACCAACGTATTTAAGAGGTCCAGATACATATCCGAATTTTGGAGAGAAATGAGGCAAAGGTGGGTTTTTCAAAAATGTACTATAGGTAAGTAAAGGTGTTTATAAAAGCAAGATCTAAAACTCGTAATGTACATTCTGCTTGCATATCCTGTTAATAAAACCAATGTTTACAATCTATCAAATTAAAGATACTGAGTCCATTAGTTAATTGTTGCTTTAAAAATTACTTTAGACAATGAAACGCACTGACCAAATCAGTAAGGTGAAGAAAAAAAAAGGTGTTCTAAATTTTTCAGAAAACAATTCAAATATTTAATATCATTTGTTCCTTTTCCTACTAATAACACAAATTACTTTGTAGCCTGCCTATTAAATAGATGATCATGATTTAAACCATAAATCATGTCTCTCCTTTATTTTTCTCAGATACAAATTTCAAAAATACTTTTTCTTTCTACAGATTAGATGAGCTTTTCCAAAACATTGTATTGTTGCAAAACTTGTTGCTGACTTGCCAGCAGAGTTATAAAAGACAGCATTCATAAATGTTTTCACAGGGTCTGAGAAACAGACCAGGAGAAAACAGAAGCGGCAGGCATGAAAATGAAAAGGCTAATCAGCCAACTGTGACTAGATCTATCTGTTTCATTTCCTGAAACATAAATGAGAGGAAGAGATTTATCAACTGGCAAATACTTTCATAAAGTAGATAATTGTCTCTGCTTAAGCAAGTTGGCTTTGTAATAATGGCATTGCCCTGCAGGGAAATACTGAATCCCTTGGCAGAAAAATAAGTAGGGTCTCAATCCTGAAGTGTTTAAACTTTCTCTCTTGAATGAAATCACAGAGAAGTTGATATAAGCAGTCATGTTATCACAGTCACATGGATTAAGCATTTATTGGGATAAGAAATAACTAACAACTGCAGAAATGTTAATCTTTCCAATAACCAACTTCAGCTGTAACTCAATGTGTAATAAATGCCTGGGCAAGGATTCTCATGTCATTTTTTGAACATTTTTTTCTTTCTCAGGAAGAATGGGAAGGCATTTCCTGTTCCACTGTCCTGTAACAATGGTATGCTGCAAGACTTGCATGAGGTCAATTAAATAGGAACAAATTTTAAAATCCCCAGAAGAATTTTAGGCTTTCATGATGCATTGATCTTTAAAAAATCCAGCTGAAATAAAAAGTGTCTGAGAGAATTAATTCACATTAGAATTACAATAAAGTACAGAAAGTGACCAGTTAATTTTCAGATGCTGCTTAATTTGTTTGCCTACAACATAAATCCATGCTTTCCTCATAGCTCCAAATTCTAACTTGTTTTCAATATACCTTGTCTGTAAATCACAACAGGGCAAAAGCCTTGATTATCTACCATATTTCTTCAGCAAAAAATTCAAAACAATTAAAAAAAAAATGTTGGTAAACTAAAAGATAATCCAATTGCAATTAAATATAGCCAGGAGATCTAATGTAACTTTACAATTTTCTCATAGTCTCTTCTATCACAGAATCACAGAATGTCAGGGGATCATCTAGTCCAACCCCCCTGCCAGAGCAGGATCACCTAGACCAGATCACACAGGAGGGTTTTGAATATCTCCAGAGAGGGAGACTCCACAACCCCCCTGGGCAGCCTGTTCCAGTGTTCTGTCACCCTCACAGTGAAAAAAATTCCTCCTCATGTTTGCATGAAGCTTCCTATGCCCCAGCTTCCACCCATTGCCCCTTGGCCTATCATTGGGCATCACCGAGAAGTGCCTGGCTCCATCCTCCTGGCACTCACCCTTTACATATTTATAAACATTGATGAGGTCACCCCTCAGTCTCCTTTTC
>WTSP01000453.1:0-75510 GCA_025331215.1 Actenoides lindsayi
GCTCCGCAGCGGCACGGCACGGCACGGCACGGCGCGGCGCGGTGCGGGAGCCGCCCTCCCCCGGAGCCCGCCGCCGGGCGCGGAGCCGCACTGCGCGCTTCTGCGAGGTGAGTTGCCGCGGCCGTGGGGCCGCCCGGTGCTGGTGGGAGCCGCCCGCGGGGGTGAGGGACGTGGCTTAGCCCGAGGGGGCGGTGGCACCCCGGGGACCGGGCCCCGGCGGGGCCGGTGCCGCGGCAGGTGCGGGCCCCCCGCCCGCGGTACCCCTGGGGGCTCGGGGTGGGCCCGGTGCCGAGCGGGCCGGGGCGCCCCCTGCCCCCGCGCCCGCTTCGCCTGCCCCGTCCTGCGGGAGGCTGGGGCTGCGGGTCCCCGCAGGGTTCCCTCTGGCTTTGCTTTAATCGCTTTTGGGCTATTTAATTAGAACTCGTTTCCTGCCTGGAGAATGCATTAAGCACTTTGTGCGCCGCGTTTATTTCCTCCGCTCTTTTTTTTTCCCCCCCTCGCCATTTAGTGTATTTATGTATAAGGCTGTTCTCCAGATTTTACACAGCGGTATCGGTGGTGGGGAAGAAGGATCACTGCAGATTTTTAAGCATGTTGTTTCAAAACAGTGGGGTTTCATGTGAGTTTCTATTCCTGTGTGCATGAAATACGGCACAATGGCAGTGGGGGGGGGAAAATAAGCTTATATTCCTGTTCTTACCATTCTGTGGATCGTTTCTTCATTTGGAGATTTTTTTTCTCAGTACACTTGTGTTTTTTTTTCTTTTTCTGAATCTTTTCTGTGCACGTCACTACAAACAGGTATTAAAAAAAAATTAAAAACCATTTTTTGGGCTGTATGATGTCAAAAATACAGGGTGTGTGGTGTATGTAGATGGTAACAGTTACATAATTTATTATCTCTTATTTTTTTTTTGCTGGATGTGTGTCAGGAGCTTGGAGAGTGTATTTATAACATCTTTTTTTTTTGTTGTTGTTCTTTTCTGGGATGCTGTGTGAGGGAGTCTTTGCACTACTCCGCACTGCACTGGAATGTTTGTACGAGATTCGTCCCTGAATCTCTCCCGTCCCCGACATCCCAGCAGGGCCTTACCTTGCTTTGCTTCATAAATGTCCAAGGCTGCTTCCTGTATGCTCAAAAACTTGTAGATTTCTTTTTTTTCTTCATCCCCCAACAATTACGTTGGTTTTTTTTTTTACCTTTTAGAAAAAAGTGAAACGATTATAAATATTTCAGTAGTAATTATTCCCAGTACTAAGGAACAGAAAGAAATCTATGTCGTGTATGGGCTGAAAAAAGTTCGTATGTGCAGGTGAGCAGTTTGCCCAGTTCTTTTGACTCCTTTGGACAAATTTTCCTTGGAGAGCATAACGTGTGCTTGCAACATAAGGTATGATGTCATTACTAGCATATGAAATGAACAAACCTAATGCTGCCTCTCAGTCTCTGCTGCTGTTCAGGCTCTAAATTTCCAGAAGTCTGGATGCTTTCACGTCGGCCGAAGATACCACACTGGATGTTAGATGCTCGTCTGCGTGTGTGTCTTTATCTTTCTATCCTTATTTGTATTTTACACTGGAATCCTATCACCTTCAAATAGCTTCTGAGACTGCATGGGGCTCATACGGTTGACTTTTAAAAGTCATGCTTAGTAGTAGTTTAACGTCCCAGAATTGTAGTTGAAAAGTCTTCCTTCTGTTCATCTGTCTTATCAACAACCTTCTGGTGATGCCAGTGCAAACTCATGGCTTACCTTTCAGTCTTGTTGCCACTACGGAATTGGTTTGGCTTGGAGTAATCGCTTGTCTCCACAAGGACCCTCTGCCTTCCTTAAAGACCTATTTACTATCTTGCTATTTATTTTCAATAGTCAGTTTTGCTAACGTGCGGGTCTGTTTGTTTTACGCATCCGGTGCTTTTCCAAGCCTGGCAGAATTCACAGTGTTATGCCTTTAAGAAGCCCTATGGTAGCACAGTGTCTGCCAGCCAGAAACAATATACAGTTTTGTCAGATTTCCTAAGGAGAAAGGGAATGAATGGTCTGTTTCCATCTTTGTAAGATTACATCGTAATGCCTAACTGGAAAAAAAAGTAACCTGCCCTTCTTGATGTGGAAACATGAACTGTTAACTATAGCTCTGTAGCACTGCAAAATAAAGAGACTTTCTGCTCTGTGGGACTCAACAGATTAGGTTATTGAATAATTAAATGTAATTCCTTTTCCATCTTTTCTTTTTTTTTAATCCAGCTCAGCATTTTGTTGGGTTTTTTTGTTTTGTTTTTTTTTTTAAAAACCCCTCTTCTTTAGTCAGACAGAAACAGGATGTTCAGGTTATTGCACTAACTCCTTTGGCTGATGTGTCCCGATACGAGGGATACGGTGACAAAATGCCTGTTTGGGTAATGTTACTTAATCATTGCAAATGAAATGTAAGTATGTGCTTAAAAATAAGTTGTGTGTTCACAACCCTTTGTCTGAGACCATATCCAGTGATGCTGCCTTGCATTGTATGGGATGCTCTGAGTAGCTGAGACTAATTTTGTTTGATCTCGTTGTGATTATGCATGGCATGGTCTTAGCCTTTGTCTTCACATCGTCCGTTGATGATCTGCTGGTTATATTAGAAAAGGAGAGAGGCTGGAGTGAAGTTACTCACCAACAGGAAGAGTATTAATTTCATTGCCCAACAGATGGATCGTTTTCCTTTTAGGTTGGAGGACTTCTATATAGAAGAGATGTACTCCTGCAACCTTGTGAGCTTGCGTTTTGGCACTTTGAAGCTAATGGTGGTATATGAGGTGTTTATTTAATCGTATCAGGGCCCTTTGCCAGATGAGAATGGGATTACTTCTTATTGTTACAAATTACTTTGATATTTGAGTTTAGCATCTAAGAAAAGTTCTACATCATTTCTGCTGAAATTGAAGTAAACTGTGAGTGGTTTATACAGGCAGTGATACAGGGCCTCTGTCAGCTTCCTCCATGGCAGCTTGTTTGAGATCAGTTGGAATATCAGTGATACTGAAAAAGAGCTTGAAGATGCCCATTACCCTGGCAAAAAGTGATAAAGATTTGTGTAGCGTGGACACGTGTTACAAGGGCACATCTTCGTGGGCAGAGATGCCAAGTAGGATGTAATCCTAAAATACTGTAGTACTTGTAGAAGACTTCAAGTAACACTTTTTAATTTTTTTTTTTTTACAGAAATGTAGGCATTGGTGCTTGAAACCTGTGTTTTTTCTTAAAATTGATTGCATACGTGGTGACAGTAGCACAGTAGTTGTGTGTTCTCTTCTGAGCTCTTGATAAACCTTCTTAGTGGTCATGACTGCAGTCAGTTGGTGGATTCTCATTGGAAGTGTAAGCCGTGGACTGTTAGTTGGAGATGTAGTTGCTCATATTACAAGTGTATGTGTTTCAGTCATCCCACCACCTAGGAATCCAATTATTTGTTTTGATAATGTTGGTGTTAGGTTTACAGGATGTATGAACTTAGACTTTGAGGCCAATGGCCTTTGTATCTCTTATTTGTGGAGAACTGTTCCTTCTTTTCATGATAGCCAGTAGTACTGAGGAGAAAATGAAAAGTGACTGAAGCTAAAACTGATCTGGATGTAGACAGTCATGACTACTGTCTTGGTTGTGCCTGTATTTTGTGTTAGGTTACATTTACACAGTTTTGTGTTGCAACTGGATTGTTTTATGACTGGGGAGGACTGATAAGCTGATACCAGTCCCTTAAGGGATAATACTACTTGCATTTTGTAATTTGTTGAGTAGATATATCCTAAAGTATGCAGTTTTGAAAGAAAAATAGATAATTTCATTTAAAAGGTAGTTCTGAAAGATGAAAATTTTGAAAAAGGATCTTTTCTTTGAAGTGTAGTCATCAACCTGTCTATGTAGCTCAATTACAGCTTGTGTGTGTTCTGGAGGAGCAGTAATAATTGAAATGAATTTGAAATTGGAATGTGAATCCAGCATTGTTGGTCCAAAAGACCCAATTAGTACAGTCAAGCCAAACTTACTGGTTGAAATAGTGTACTATTTGTCCTTTAGAATTAAGAAAGTACCCCAACGTGGATGATTGATGGGTAGTCTGAGCTATTAGCTTTTGGGGGGCTTAAGGAGTCACTGTTACATAATTAACAATTTTGGGGTTTGTTCTTTGTATTAGCACTGCAAATGACAAAAATCTTGAAAATAAAGAATAGGTTGTTGAGCTGTGGAGCTGGTGTTTCTTTGGCATACAACAGATGATGAGTTCAGCATGCAAACTGGGTTGTTCAGGCAGTGTTTTGGTTCAGATTTCTTACGGTGCCTCTGTTTATTTGTGAGGCTGTATATACACACACAGAATTTGACTTGTGGACTTCTAGTCATAAAAACTTTAATAAACATTGTCAATATGCCTTGTATTGACCACCAGAGAAAGCTAATTAGGTAACAAAAATCAACATTTTGATAATAAGTGCACCTGAATATTTCATGGAGGACAGTCAAATGTGTTTTGTTAAGTGCTGTGGTGGCCAGGATCCATTGGCTAGGATCCACTTGAAAAATGAGACTAACAAGTTTCAGTGCTTGACAAATACAATGTCATTAGTTTAAAAATTCCCTGAAGGCAAGTATTGTAATTAGATGAGCCCAAAGCATGCAACAGTAAAATTAATTTTCTTCCAGGAATGACCGGCAGCATCTTTAAGGAAAAAAAAGCATTGCCTGATCCTTGTCAGATAGAGTAACCACAGTGAGAAAGAAGAGCTTGCTAGGCATCAGTGTGACAGCTGAAGCCACAGCACCTTATGGTGAGTGGAGTGGATCAGTTGCAGCCTGGTGGGAAGCAGTGAGATCTGTGAGGATTCTGCTGAAAGAACACTCAGAAGTGATAATTCATGAGGTGCCCCATATCCAGGGCTTCACTAAATTGGATATTAGAGATGCTGGGTATTGGCAAAATAGCGATAAAAAAATTACAAACCTATCAATTCCCTTTGGATTCTTATCATCACAAAAAGCCATATGCCCATCTTTGTATAATTCTGTAACTTTGTTCTCAAGATGACCATCTTTGTGCGATTCTATACATTTTTTCTCAAGAGCATGTGAACTTTGTAGCAGTAGGCTACATTGGTCCAGCTTCAAAAGGTGTGCTTGTTAAGCTGTGTGTTTTCTTTATTTAAGGTGCATCTTAAAAACCAGCTTATCTGCTTGGTTGATCTTTTCATTCTTCTGTTAGATTACAGATTTGAATCTGTTTTGAGCTTGTAGTTTGCTATTTCCAGTGGGAGAAAAATCTTTTTTTATCAAAGAGTAAAGACTGTAAATTTATAATCTCTTTAAAATGTAGCCATAGGTACATAGAAAACATAATTTATGCTTCTTGATACATTGCTGTAATAAAAATGTCTGTGTTAACTTAATGAACGTAAATATTGTTGCTAAGGAAATAATTTCCCAAATTATTCGTATTGCACAGGAAAATAACGAATGTAACTGTGGTGAGCTCTCTGAGACTTGCAAAACGTCCCCTGGGGTCCATACGGCCGTGGCTGTACCTGCTGTCTGAGTGGGCTTACAGCTTGGGCTCGAATGCTGTCCCAGGGCTGTGGCACTGTTCGGTTGTTAATGGGCAACTTGGCATGCTTTTGGCCACCATCAGCAACCCAAACGAGGCACGGCTCAGGGAAAGCCCTGGACCTGGGACTAACCTTGAGTGGATTATAGATAAGACAGCCCTATTTTGTGGGAGAAGATCATCTAGAATGTGTGCTGTGCTGCATGGCTTCAGCATCTGTTTCCTGGCCTGTTCTGCATACAAGTGCAGATGTAGCCATAAAGATTCTGCTGCATATTTTTGGATAAGAAAAAGCTCCAGTTGCACGCTGTTCACCTAGAGAAAAACAAGAAACCACTGTGATTTATGAGAGAGCAACGCTTAAGAAAGCTTATCGTTGTTTTGTATTTGTATGTCCATATAAAAAAACCCAAACATATATATACACACACACATTATTTCATATACCTAGCTTCTTACATTTTGAAAAATGCTATGTTGAGGGATGTCCAGGTCTTGCCAAAATGCTGTTAGGGTAGCAAAGTATCAGAATTAGAATAAATACCAGAGCTCATGGTTGTCTTACATGGTGTTTTTGTCTCGAATGTTCACCTAATAATCCCTGAGTGGGTAGATGTGACACCACTTCTCTGATTTCCTAAAAGGTGTTTTGACTTTCTTAGAATGAAATAGCTTCAAGTAAAAGGTAACTTAGACACAGCTCAATGTTTATAAACACATTCTTCGTTGTATTACGAACTTGCTCTGAGCTGGGGTAAGTATGTGTTAGGTTGGGCTGTTGTGTGTGACAGGTTGATATTTTTTGTAATGAAACCTTTGGGTAATGTAGAGAGTCACTGTAAATACCCTGATGCTGCTGCACAACAGTTGTATATTGTCGTGCTCCTTAATGTTCCACAGAATTCTGACAATTTCCCCTTCTTACCCTAGTTTCAGTGTCGCGTGTGGAGGGACACTGAACAGTTTAGTTGTGGTTTTGCTGCTGATACCAAGGATGTAAGCCTTTTTTGTTGTTGTTGTTGAGTTAGGCAGGTGTCTTTTTTTTTCTCCTTAGGCAATGTGTGAAACATATTGAACATTGAAAATTATGGAAGGCTGATTTTTCTAGAGTTGTTTTATACGTGCCTTTATAATGAATAGGTAAATAAAATAAAATTGTCAGATTTGACATTCTAAGAGGTGGATTAATGACTGCTTTAATATTGTACCCTTATATTCCTTAATTGATTTTGAGTGGGTGTTTTCTGTTTGCTTACTGTATTGGGGTGAATGTTGTGTTAATTTTGCCTTGTAGTCTTGAAAATAGTAATTTCCACTGAGATCCTGTGTCTTTTAAAAACAGACTCACTGTTTTGGAGGAAATCTTTGCTTTTATGTTATGTTGTTTAATTTCTTCTTAATACTGATACTGACTGTGTGTACTGGATTTCTAACTAAGGTAAGTTAATAGGTTAAAGGCTTTGGCTTAGATACACTACAGAGAAGTCTGGTTTTGACTTACGTTGAACTTAAGACATGTTTGACTCATATTGATAGGATAAATCACTTGACTGAAACAATTAACTGCCAAGGCTCTAAGAGCATGAAGTTAGGAGGGTTTTAAAGCTTGCTTATGCTTATCTCTGTAAAGACTTTGAGATACTGTGGATACAAGAAGTATGTTCAACACCTCTTGGTGTAAGCTTCATCAGTTGGCAGCTTTATGGAGACAGCCCTTTATTAAGGGAAAAAAGCTAACAAGTTTTTTGCTTCTGATAAATTTATTTCTATTACATTTCTTGATTATAAATGGGTGGGGTAAATAAAGTCAATATGAGGAGGACTAATGCATGTATTTAAGTTTACTTTTTATTTTAATGGAAAACTACCATGTGTTGGCACAAAGGAAGCCTTTGTTTTAATCTTAAAGCTTTATTTTTTTTTTTGCTTTTTTTTTTTACTTCAGTTTGGGCATTCCTAGACTTTTTTTTTTTCTAACTGACACAGTCCAGTTTGAATCCGTCCATAGAAGAAAATGTAAGCCTTGAGTCTTGTGCGTGTCACTTTCTCCTTTCCAAGGTTTGTGTTATTATTGTTACCATGTAAGTGCTTTTCTTTCCAATGCTTTCATAAAAATCCACCCAAACAAACAGGAGACTGCTGTGGGGGAACAAAACACAAGCATTGACAAACTTTGAAGTACTCAATCTGGAAAAATATAAATGCTTTTCCTCAAGCAAAGGAGTAATTCTGCTCTGTAATTTCAGGGTATTTTTGGTGAGGCTCTAATACCTGCAAACTTTTCTGACAGATTGTGATTTTTTAAATTAATGGCATCCCTTTATTAATGCAATGTTGTCTATCAGTATATTAAACACAGACTTTAACTAAACCATGTATTGTTTAACCACATGTGAAGTGTTTCTAAACCAAATAGAAACAATCTTCCTCAGTCTGGATGACAAGGAATTCAGTCTTCCAGATACCTCAGAAATAAGAGAAATCTGTAACAAGTCATGTATCCAAACTTCATTTCCAAAGGAAAAACATGTTGACTTAGTGTCTTAGCTGACTGTGTGTCATTTGGAAAATGAAAATCAGTATTGAAAGATTAAAGGATTTAATTTTCTATGGACTAGGCATCATGTAAGTCGGCTGCAAGCAAGCCTTATTTGTCAAATAATTATTTTGATCTTGGTTTGCAACCCTAACATAAACTGAATAATCTTTCCTCATGTCCATAGCCCTGCAAAAAGTCAATATCGTGATCATTCCTTGCTAGTACAGAAACAGTTGTGAAGTCCCTCCCTGACCCTGCAGTCTTGACAGCAGCAGGGACAGGATGATAAGGAGCCATACAGTGTCACAGCAGATTCTGATTGTGTGTCTTCTTGCCATCGTGGATGGCTTATCCTTTTGTTATTTCTCTATCCAAAATACGTTTTAGATGTAGACCTGTTTCTTCTTGTGAAACAGGAAATGAAATCTTTTACTTTCAGACTGACAACCAAAGTCCAATGCAGACTGTTGAAGTCTAGAAATTGTCTTCTAAGGGAGGAGAAATTAAGCTAATATGGAGAATAGTCTTCTCAACTGAGTTCTCTACTTCATGGAATATGAGAAGTTGGTCTTGTGTGTAATAGTATTGTTATTTTTTTTTAATGTTTTCAAACTTACTGAGGTTTACTGAAACAGGAAGCACTTGTAGGCCTGATTCCAGCTAATATAAATGGACATAACACTTAATTGGACTACTGTGATTTACACTTCTTAAATCAGGCCAAGTACAGTTTACATTAAGTGGATTAACAAATGTAATCTTCTTTAGTTGGTGTATCTGATCAGTTTTTCCTTCGGTCTGTGCATTGTACTAAGAAACTAGTTTAAAAATTTGGTGAAATGTATTTTACTACAGAAAAATAGCAGAAGTATTGCTTGATCCATTCACATTCCCTGGATATGGGGAAAAAATTTCTTCTATGAATATTCTACTTTCCAAGTTACTCGCTGAGTATCTGTATTACTGCACATACTCTCTCAACTTTGTGAAATCTTAGATAGTTCAGTCTAATGGAAGTTGAAGACATTTTATTTCATTAAAATGTAAACGTATGTAATCATGCTTTGCATTTTTGTAGCTCTTCATTTAAAAGTTTGGTGGTTCTTGTTGTTAGTAACCTGGAATTCAGAATAGTCCGTACATGATCTCTAGAGCAAGAATATTCCACACTGTAGTCAGGTGCTGTAGCCACATTTTCATCTGCAGCTATTATTTTAGTTATCTGTGGTTTGTATTAAGAAGCACAGGTAGAAATCTTAATGAGGTGAGCAGACTATCACCTATTTTACAGTTAGCTGGAACGGGATGTGCAAGAGTATAAACTGCTTGCTTTTTTTTTTTTTTTTTTTGGACAGAAATACAGAGTAGATTTAAGTATTTAGCCATTACGCGTACATGGAAAAGACTCAAGGAGTAAAGAGTTACAGGTGTTTATAGCACTGTTCCTCTTGGATGGTGCAGGAAAACTTTTGTATAGGCATTTGCAGAGGAAAGAATGAGTCGGGCTGTGAACTATCCCATATGTGTGCCGTTCTGGCACAACACAGTTAGCAAAGACCGCGATTAACACTGAGTGAACTGGAGATAAAACGCTCTTGGTGGTAAGGATTCAGCTGTAGAACAGTCTTCCAAATCAGCTCAGTGAAATCTGAACTCCTACAAATGCTTCCAGACTTCTGGTTTTAAGAAAGCCCTTTCATGACGAGTGCTGTCTTAATGTGAAAAGATTTCTCTTACACTCCTACTTTGCTTTCAAAAAGCATGTAATAAATGTGCTACCCTAAACAGTGCTTTTTGTTTCTTAAATGTGACAACCTCTATTAAATCTGTTAAGGAGTTCACTGTTGCTTTTGATTTACAAACACTGTAATCTTGGTCTTGGTGATGGTATAAAACCCAAAGACTAGAGCATACATCCTCCTGTTTGCTGTTGAAACTCAGCATAGGAAAGCAATGTATCCCCAAAACTCGCTCAAGCTTCATAAGTATCATACCTTCAGAGAAATAATGTTTTATAAAGAGTTATGCCTGACTTACACTCCAGTTCTTTAGTTCAACCATTATGGAACTGATTATTTTAAATGCAACTTGCTTATTGTAAGAGTTCAAGTGATTTTGTGTAATATCAGTTTGCGAGATTCTTTTCCCCCTAATTATTGTTAGTGTGGCTTTTTAATTACAAAACCATAAAACTTTAATCAGTTCAACCACAGAACAAAACCAATTTGCATTTTAAGAATATATATTCTGAAATGCCATGTATCCATTTTCACAGAATGCAGGACCTGGCACTTGGCCTCAGCCCATCAATCCAACCTGTCCAGATCCCTCTGCAGAGCCTTCCTACCCTCAAGCAGATTGACACTCCCGCCTAGTTTGGTGTCATCTGCAAACTTGCTGAGGAAGCGCTCAATCCCCTCATCTAGGTCACTGATACAGATATTGAACAAGACCAGCCCCAGAACTGAGCCTTGGGGGTCACCCTTGGTGACCAGCTGCCAATTGGATTTAAATCCATTTACTACAACTGTCTGGGCTCGGCCATCTAGCCAGTTTTAAACCCAGCGAAGAGTCCAGCTGTTGAAGCCATGAGCCTCCAGTTTCACTAGGAGAATGCTGTGGGAGACAGTGTCAAAGGGTTTTTCAAAGTGCAGGTAGCATCCACAGCCTTTCCCTCATCCATTAGGTGGGTCATCTCTTCATAGAATGAGATCAGGTTGCTCAAGCAGGACGTGCCTTTCCTGAGCCCGTGCTGACTTGGCCTGATCCCCTGTCTGTCCTGCACTTACTATGAGAACTCACTCAAAATGAACCTCTCCATAATTTTTCCAGGGACCGAGGTCAGGCTGACAGGCCTGTAGTTGCCTGAATTCTCCTCCTGGCCCTTCTTGTAGGTGGGCATTACATTGGCAAGCCTCCAGTCATCTGGGACCTCCCCTGTTAGCCAAGACTGTTGATAAATGATGGGGAGAGGCTTGGCAATCTCCTCTCGTGGACTTGTGAATGTCTAGGTGCCGTAGCAGGTCATTAACTACTTCCTCCTGGATTACCGGAGGGTTGTTCTGCTCTCCATCCTTATCTTGTAGCTCAGGAGGCTGACTAACCTGGGAGTAGCTGGTGTATGTAGTAAAGATGGAGGCAAAGGTGGCATTACTATCTCAGCCTTTTCCTCATCCTTGGTTGTAATGTTCCCCCCCTCATCCGATAAAGGATGGAGATCCTCCCTGGCTCTTTTTTCATTGTTAGGGGGTTTGTAAAAACATTCTTCTTGTCCCTTATGCCAGTGGCTAGATTGAGCTCCAGCTGGGCTTTTGACTTTCTGATTTTTCCCTCTGCACGGCCTAGTGAGATCCCTGTACTCATCCTGAGATGCTTGTGCCTTCTTCCAAAGGAGGTAAACTCTCCTTTTTTTTTCTTGGCTGACTCCTGGCCAAGAATCCTCTTCCCCCTCATGGACAGTTCCACACCATCTGTCTCCAGCAGGCCCCGGGTGCCACGTAAACATCCCCGTGATCAAAGAAACCAAAATCCACCCGCTGGCACCGGCCTCTAAGCCCTGCATGGATCAGGTGGTGCTTTCCTGTGCCTTTCAGCACCAACGGCCACTGAGGGGATGGAGGCAAACACCACCTGCGCCCCTGATCCCTCCACCATTTGGCCCAGCACCCTGGAGTCCCTTTTTATCGCCTTTGGCCTTCTCTTGGTGATCCCACCGCTGCCCGCCTGCATGACCAGGAATGCAGAGTAATCAGAGGGTCGTACCACACCCGGGAGCTTCCTGGCTACATCTCTGAGCCAGGCCCTGGGGAGGCAGCACTGCCCTGTGGGATGGGTCCGGCCGCCATACCGGGCCTTCTCTTCCCCTCAGAAGGGGATCCCCTATGGCAGTTACCCTCTTTTTTATTTTTTTACGAGTGCTCCTAAGTGTGGGGCTGCCTGCCTCTGCAGCTCTCTGGAAGGACCTTTATCCACACCCTCCTTTGCCTGGCCCTCCAGTTCCAGAGCCCCATAGCTATTGTGTAGAGGCAACTGGGAAGCAGGGAGAGGCCGGGGAGGGATTCACCTGCTGCCCCGAGCATTTCCATTCCCCCTGTCTCTTGGGTCCCCTCCTTCTGCCTGGTGATAAGAGGACAGGGGATCCTCTGCTTCCTATGGAACCTCCCAGCTGCTGCCTTTGCCTCAGGGTGTGGCTCCACCAACTGATCTCCCTCTCACATTCCCTGATAGTTCTCAATCTCTCGACTTCCACTCGCTGCTTCTGCCACCCCTCTGAGCAGATCATTCCCCTAGTCACAGTGCACACAGGTGCTGTCACTGCTGCCCTCCCTAAGAGTGACAGGCTCAGACATCCTGTGCAGCCTGGGACCTGAACAGCTGTGTGCTTTTAAATGCTCTTTAAATTATTCTTTTGATTCCTTTCTTTGAAGTTTTCCTATCATCCTGTATGTCCCAAAGTGGTTTTTGCTTCTGATTTCCTTCCTTCACCTATTTTTCTCTCTTAGTTTTGTCTTCAGGCATCCATGCAGTTCTCTCGTCATTCTCATCCCACCTCAGACCTCCAGCAATTTTGGATTTCTGCATTTCTCTGCACGCACATTAATTCTCATCATCTTAGTCATCCATTTCTTTCTTGTCCTTTCTGATTTAGTAAGGATGGGAGCCTGGAGAGTGAGGTGAAGCTTGATTACCCTTGCACAGGGTAGTAGAAAAAAGCGGTTTTTTTAAAAGGATATATTCTGGATCTTGGGGACAGCTCTGGGGACTGCCATGGGACTGGCAAAATATGAATTGAAATGAGGCTTATGCCCAGAAAATAGGAGCTGTGATTAGAATACAGCCTCTGCTGCCTCATCTGTAGCAGGTGCCTTGGGTCACCTTTTTATCAGTTGCTGAAATCTGCCATTGCTCTAACTTTTCCTAATGCATCTGAGAGGCTGAAAGTCTTTGATGTCAAATTTTGTCTCGTGTCAGGAAAGGGTGGCACATACTAGCTTTTGCTTTCACCTCCAAAATCTCTGGTGCCTTGGCAATATGGAGGAGCATTCACTTGAGACTTTTTTATTTTCCCTAATGGAAGAGAGGGACACTGTCTTCCAAAATATGCAACAAGGCAAAAGGAGTAAGGAGTGATTTGGATCAATTTGCAAACTCACTTGCTGCAGATACGCATATGTTTTTTATCAGTTGGACTGAGTTTTATTGTTGTGTTTTGGGTTGGTTTTTTGGTTTGGTTTTTTTTTCACATGACTTAGCCATAAAAGAGTGAGGTTAGTACACAGAAATTTTTTTAGTCTCTTCAGAAAATTAAAAATAACATGTTATGCCCACACTTAGAATTCTAATTTTAGGTTATGGTTGGTTTTTTGTTGTTTGTTTTTTTTTTTTTTTAAGCAAAATCATGACACTGCTAGAGCCATTTCTGAGCTGGGAACAAATTTGTGACATTTTTACGATGTTTTCTGAATAGAGTAATTCTGAGGCATCAGTCTAGAAGTGACCCATAGATGCTTTATTAGGTTTTGAAAAGTAATTTTATCAGAAGCCAGGAGTGTAATAAGTAAATGTGATTTATATGCACTTATGAAGACCTAAGTGTTGCAGAAATAGTTGCTTAATGTTAATAGTGCTTCTTAGATTCCTGAATAGTGAAAACCCCTTTTCTGTTTGTTTTAGGACAGTGGTATTTGTATCTGCACTTGGAACTCCTTGACACAGGCAATTAAATTTGTTTGCATTACAGGGGAAAATATTTCGTTGGGCACTTCTGATGCCCAGAAAGCTTTTGTACTCTCATTTGCTTTGTTAGCTTTGAGTATTATGATTAGCATCAACACTTAGGAACTCTGCATGGGCTAACTTCACTGTCATAACCGATCCTACTGAAATGTGTTTGTGTCCAAATTTCTGAATTTTGATCCTTTTGGCTTTCTTATCTGATGGTCTTGTTGGAATTGGTTGCTCACAGCAAAATATTTAAAAAGCAGCTGTATAGCATTTCCAGTCATTAACTTCTGTCACTGTCCTCTGTTCTTTTGGTCTGCCTGAATACATAAGTTGCACTTTTGACTGTGGTTTTCTCATTTGAGGCACTAAATGGTAGGCCATGCTCTTGAATTCCTGTTGTACTTGATCAGACTTTAGCATTGGGTAATGCCTGCTGAGCTGCAGCTATGTTTTTCCCTGCAAAGCAGCATATCAGGTATGTAATTCATAACAAGATCACTTAGAATACCCTTGCTTTGGAAATCTGTGGAGGCAAGTAAGTGGTTTCATGGGAGATGAACCACTTTTTGCAAAATCAAAGGCACAAGTCAGTTTAATTGTAAATATTTGTTATAGCTTCATATTTAACACTGTGTTGCTCTACAGTTGTACTCAGTTGCCAATTAACAGCTTATTTTCACTGTTAACAACACATTCAGAAGAAAGCTCAGCTCTACAGAAGGAGGAAGAGAAAAATGATGCGTGTCAAAATGCAATTAAATATTCAGCCATGGTGATTTTTCTGGAGAAGGCTCTGGGCATTATGTAAGCTATATGTGTATCCAGCAATAGTTGCACAAAGCAGCAGTATATAACTGTAAAAGTGTACTACAGTGGAAGGCAGGCTAACCTGTGCATTTCAGTGCGCAGCGTAAGCTACATGAAGTGAAAGAAGGATTAAATAGAAGAAGGAAAGGCCAGAACACTAGCACTGATGCAATTACTGGTTGAATTCCCTGGTACTATTATTGTGGACTGTGTTTAATTTCTTTTTGTTTGTTTGTTTGTTTGTTTGTTTTCCCTCCCTTATGTCATTAAAGTAGCTTCAAAATATCAAATTACCAGTTTTATGAAACCTGCCTGACTGCTGTTTCTGATATAGTTGCCACTAATATTTTCTTCCCATTTTCTTTCTTCTCTGCTCTTCATCTGTGAGGAAAAAATGACTCTGTATTATCTTTACAGTTAAAATATGTTCATAGAAGTACAAGCAGACAGTAACATTTTTAGGGAAATCACTGATCAACACTGAAAGTGTCTGCCCATCACCTGAAATACCATAGTTGCCCATGTGCGTGCTCCTCCTTATGCTTTCTAAATGCTAAGTAAAAGGGTTCTTTTAAACCACCGGAAGCATCTTTTTAAAAACAAAACAAACCAACAAAACCAAATCCCACCAAAAATGCCCATGAATTAAACATTAAGCCTCCCAAGAGATAAGTTTCATTACATTGCACTGCAGTCTGAAGGTGATCCCAGATGGACTTGCTGTGGCTTGATAGAGTAAAATTCCATCTTCTAAAGTGCCTTTTCTGTTTTTCATCCTTCCCTTTGCCAGCTGTAAGTGTCCAGCAGAGAGTGAAGATCTCGACAGATTGCAGATAGATAGGAGATCTCTAAAGCTGCTTTCTCCTACCATGTTAGTGGTGGTCATGAAGAACAGGAACAGGGCCTTGATGTGAAACTTGTACTGTACAGGGATCCTGCTGCATGACTCAACTTTTCTGCTGTTGCTGATGGCAGAAAAGCTAGCTGATGGGGTGGGGGTGGGTTTGCAATATATTTGGGATCTGGGAAATATAAATAAAATGAATGGGAGGAAGAGAATTTTGAGTGTGTAGTTCAGAATGGATTGGATCATGAAGATCAAAGAATAGCACATAAAAGCATCACGCTTATTGAAAAGAACAGCAGTTTAAGCAAAATTGTTTGTTGCAAGCATCATTGAATCCATACATCTTCATTTGTTTTCGTGAAAACCCTGAAGTGCAAGCTGGCTTTTTTAAAAAAAACAAGCCTAAAACCTGTATGTTTTATTGTTTAGCTTCTAAGGAAGTGGAAACTGCCATTATTTTGGTAAGTGGGTGGAAAGTTTGTCAGCTTTTGTGGCTCAGAAAGAGCCTCTGAGATAACACAATCTTGAAACTCTTAACAGTACCAGTCCCCTAAATGACAGTGTCTTACCCTGTTCTTCCTATATTCATTAAATGGGATGGGTAACCAGTTCTGTTCTTTAAGCAGCTGAAGAATATCAGCATCAGAAAAATAGAGACTCAAATAGCTTGTTCTTCTAGTAGAGAGTCCAGGAGATTTTATTCTTTATATAGGTTAAAACCACAACAGTATTTCTTAAAATGTACTGTCTAAATCTGTAGGACTTCAGACAGCATCACCAATCTTCATAAGTAAATGTATATTGAAAATAACAGCTTTAAGTTTAATTAGTAACATAAATTTACTACTAGTGAGTTGATCAGGTACCTGAGGAAAAACATTCTCAGAGACAGTAGGATCTGGAAAATATACCTGCAGTTTCCTCTACTTGTTCGCAGACTGGGTTTACTGTTGTATTTGTTGTTAAAGGGAGAAGGATTTACATAATCCTGCTGCTAGCATATTTTCATTCCCTCCTTTTCTGTCTTTGTCTGGTTGCTTTGTGCTTTTTAATATTTCATAAGACTGACGTTAGAATATTAGATCACTCAGCATGCATTTTTTTTTTTCCTCTTGGCTCTTCATAGGGCAGGTAACAGGACAGATGACTTTCGTTTTTTGCCAATTACGGAATATGTGGGTAACTGTACAGTTCTGGAATTGATATTGTTGTTAGAACAGGACAGAACACTGAAGTGTACAGGAAAAATATGTTGTATTTTGTAATTATTGTATCTCCAGTTGCATGACTGTTATAGTGTTCTCCTCTGTGCAATTTCAAGAGGATAATTCGATAGGCTGATGTTTTGAAAAATACCAAGGAAGATGAGCAACAGTTCACACGTAGTAGACATGTTTTCTCTCATTCGATAGCACTCGGTGACCCATGTGATTTGGGCTACAGGCGTGTGTTTAACTGATGGCTGTGCTCAAGGCCAATGCAAAAGTGAGGGAAAAGACTAGGGGAAAGGAAGAAGCAGAATTTGACTGTAAATCGGTGTAACTATTGGTTGCCCAAAGCTGCTCTTAGAAGCAGAGAACCAAATTGACTCCGCTTGCAGTGAGAACCTTCTATTCTTTTTATGCTTTGTTTTTAGTGTGGAGGCTGAATGGTACTTGCTGTGGAAATACTGATTTATGTCAATGCATTCATGCAGTAATTCTCTGTAAGGGAAGACTTCCCTGCTAGAGAAGGGCTTTGGATAGTTGAATCCCATTTCAGGCCACTGACAAGTTGCAGGTGGTGTTCTGGCTGCTCTTCCAGAAACCAGTGACTCATCGTGACCTGCAGCAGGGTTAAGACATAGGTAGACACATTGTGCTGAGTTTTAGTTGAACAAAGATGTGCACTTGGTTATTTTCCGCAGTGTTTTCCAGACAATTAAACACACTCAATTGTGATTTAAGAAATGGTTTTGTTTGTTTGTTTGTTTTTTGGACAGAAATGCCAAGCTTGTTAAAATGTTTCTGGAATCTTGAAGAGAAGTCTTTAAAATGCTTTATATAACTTTCTACAATTAATTGTTTTATGAGGGGTTTCAGAATAAGGAAGATAAATGTGAGGAAAAAATTGTGTGGGGTTAACTGTCTGAAACCAGTAAGAGGCTACTATGCTTGGAAGGAAGGTTTTGCAGTTGAATTCATGAAGACTGTTCACTTAAAGTACTGTTATAACATGCAAAAATTTTCTGCAGATGTGGGTGAGAATTTTTATTGTGTTGCAATTCTTCACCAAAAAAAATCTTGCTCTGTTTCTTCTTATAAGCAAACAAAACAGTCATAGAATGCTTCTGGTGATTTGGTATGTGGATTGTAAATGGATTAATTTCTGTGAATGCACTAGTAGTGCATATCTTGAAGCTTAACCTATACAGTCACGGAGATGCTTTACATACAGGTTAGTTACTATGGACCAGCACCCTTACAAGTGCAAGGACAGTGGATCTGGTCAGTTGGGGACTGTGAGGAAGTGGAAAGAAAACATGAACAGAGTTAAAAAATTTCTTTTAGTTAAATTCAAATTTAATGGACTTGTCAAATCAGCATGCAGTTCGTTGAAGGGTTCCTATATTTGTCAACTGTTATTGATGTGTTAGCTTTATTTAATAGGGTAAAAATAATTGCATGATGCAATTATTACTATTGTTTGTTCTAGGTTTATGCTTCTTCATGTCAACTGATAATTTTTTGGGATAAGCAGCATTGCACAATTGTTTTCCCTTACAAAAACAAAGAAAATGTGTCCCGCTTAAGTGGACATATTGATCTTACGTGGTATATATTGGTCATATAAGGTAGAATGTTTGAATGTTAATGTAAAAGCAGGCTGAGTAGAAGGGCCTGATACCGTCACTGTTGGAAAAGACATCATTTCAGATTGTCAAGAATCAGTCATATCAAAGTCATTGTGTACCACTTGATTCCTTAAGCCTTTGTGCACTTGCGTTCATTTCTGTGTTACTCTGACAATATTCCTCAGTGTTTACATTTTTAATAAATTAATATTTACACTTAGCTTTACTCTATATTGAGTCGAGTATACAATATATAAAACCATGTTTTCCAGCTTTGATGGGTCCAGATAGGCAGAAGTCTATTGTAATTTATTTTTTTTCCTGTTCCTGTAATTACATGGTTACACTTCCTTGTCTGTAATCTAGAAATGTTCTGTCTGTAGCCAAGTTCACATCACTGGCTATGGTTGAAAGAGACAAGTTTGAACCTTAATACTTGATTCGTCTCCAAGGCATTTAGTCTTAACAGGGATGTGAAAAAGAAATGTTAGAGTTCATCCTGAACGTGATTGGAAGGGGCATGGTTTTGTTTTGCTTGCATCGTGTGCGCAGTATGAACCATACTAAGTTTTGAAAAATTAATTTTTTGTTTTAACATTGAGGATCAACTGCTACAGAGCCTAAGCTAACATTGGATTGTTGTCTCAAAGATAGAAGGACTGTGGCCAATTTTTGTTCCAGGGAACACCTTAACTGTGTAGGAACTCTTTGTGTTCTAGAAGACTTGTAGTGACAAGTCACATGTGAATAGCTATTTAGAAAAATGTATAGGTGAAATTAAGTGTGTAAGTAGCTCACTATCAGAGGCATGTTGGTACTTAATATCTTTGTAAAGCATTTATTTTAATAATAATTTTCAGAACAAGAAATAATTTATGAAAAATTTTGTAAAATAATTGTCATTTCTTAAAGGAAAAAGAAATGGTTTAATAAACACCATGTGCATTCAGACTCTGGCTCTGATGCTCTTTTGAGGAAGAAATCGACTTTAATTCTAGCACCCAGATTTGAAGTTGAACTTTGCTTCGTAAAATGCAAGCAGTCTTAAACAGTTTAAAAATGTGTTTCTAATATAATTGATCTGGGGCATGAGAGAGGAACTGCAAAGCAGAAGTTCAATTTCCTGTATGATTCTGATAGAAAGGTGTCAGACACTGAGAGGGGTTTGCACACTTAATTGTAAACCCTATCTCTCAGACTTTTCCCCTCATTTTCTTATGGACCTTGTAGCCAGAGGCTAAATGCAGAGCTGGGGTTCTGCATAGTTGGTTTTTTTTTAACTAAAAAATGTGTCATGTACTTTATCAGCCTTCGAAAGGTAGTTGATTTTGTGTGTCTGGAAATTGGTGCCATTATGGCAAACTGGCCTGAAGGATAAGAGATATTGTCCTTGTCCTGAAAAAAGTTACCAAAGAATCATGGGCCATATTTGAACACTAAGCAAGAAATCTGTGTTTTGTAATGGAGTGTATTTAAGACCTGCACTGTTTTGAAGATGAAATCCCAAATCATCCATGTATTGAAGCATGTTTTTCAGTCCAGTTTGGCAGGATGCTGAAGTGCCTACTTAATTTTCCACAGATGCTTAATCAGATGCCTTGGGGAGAGCTGCAGTTGCAGATGTTGAGAAATTTAAGTCAGACTCATTCCTCTTTTGAAAATCAACTCTATTTTTATAAAATAGAATCCCTAGATTATCTTTTAAAAGTAGGTTCCTATAAGGATTTTTTTTCCCCCTCTAGAGAAAAGGTTTTTAGGTCAAAAGAAATGGGAGAATTTCCTGTTGGAATGGAGAAATCAGAGTTTGTGGAGAAAATGAATACTAGAGCTTTCCATCTTTGTAATTGCTTTTGAAGACAAGTGCGGGTAAGTTTAGTGTAAGTTATTGCTCAGGATATTCTTCTGCCCATTATTTTCTTGTTTGCTGTAGATCACTGTGTATTTAAACACTAGTATTTTGTCCTCGTTTAGCTTTATTCAGATTACATGTGCAATTTTGATAGACTCCTAGCATTTGGGGCCCAGTGGCCCTTAGCCTAATCTCCTGCAAATCAGTAAATCAGTGCCATTTGGTTTCAGGCAGGTACTATACTGACCAGTGGCATTAGACTGAACAATTGTGTGTTTAGAAACCAGGAGAAATAGGATGGTCAGTAATACTCTGGGCCTATCTGTTAAGTGGGTTATCCTCAGATGATCCAGGTAACAGAGAAATAGAAAATCATCCTTTATTCAGCTCCCTAGCTGCTCCCTAGCCAGAACACACGCAAAACAAAGATCTAACAGACTAACTGGATGAAATGATTTGTTCCTACATCAGATCTGGTGATCTGCTTTGCTTCAGTCAAGCATTCCATCTTTATTTATATGTTTAAAGTGTTTTGCATGTCATCTGGGAACGTTTCTCTAAGGAACATGGCTTGGGTATTAAAAGGTACCTTCTCCCTGTGGCTCACAAAGAACACATAAAGAAAAATATTAGTAGATCAAGAGATGTAGACTTCAGAAAGAAATGCTGTTCATGTCACAACCTTTATGTAAGTGCTTCCAGAGATAAATTAAAGCCTTCACTTCACAAACATATCTTGTGACAAAGATGATAAGCCTTGGTAAGATGGCCTGATGGTAAGCCGGCCTGATGGTAAGCCTTGCATCTTTGCTCTCCATCTTTCCCAGTAAAGAGTTCCAAAGTTCATCTGCAGTCACTGCTAGGAAATTGCAGACTGTTTCAAGGTTGATTTGTTCTGGCTTTTAATTGTTAACTGCTGGATCCTATTGCATTATCATCAGCAAGGTTGAAAAGGTCTTGCTACCAGATCTCCTCCTCAGCAAGTAAGTGCTTATGTCTGGTAATCAAATGACCTCTCAGTCTTCTCTTCATTTAGCTGACATAGACAGGGCTCCCTAAGACTTAAAAAAAAATAAAAATGGAGAAAGTAGATGGCAGAGGAAAATAAATGGTGAATGATGATAAAAGTGTAGGAGATAAAGTAAATAAGATGAAACATCTCCCACTTCAGAGACAGAAAAATTGTCTGAGAAAACTTGAGTAGACCTTCAGGTCCTTAAAGTCCTTTGCAATATGTGAAACAGTGCCTGGCACAGCCAGTGATGCCAGCGTGGAACTTGGCCAAGTACTGCATTGCAATTTTCAGTGACTGCCTTTAAAGCAATTACCATAAACCAGGAAGGTGTTAACACAAACATATAGCTTTGCTGAGACACTGGGAGTGGTGCTCCTTGGATTCAGTATTTAGGATATTAATCCACATGTTTCATTAAGAAAAACAGAAGAAATATTATATTCAGTACAGAAAAATGTTCAAACTCTCTTTCTCCCTTCCAACATTATTGCCTTCCCCTTTACATCTGTATCCAGTGTTGATTTTAAGACCTAATTTTGGGACTACTTTTGTGCAGAATCCCATTGCATGCATGGATGTGCAGTCGGCTTGCAAAAAAACCAAAAGCGGTGCGATGTTGTACCCTCCGAATTGAAGGGCTTGTAAGGTAACGGAGGAAATGCTAAGAACAGCTCTAGGAGAATGGTGACTGAAGGTTGCTACTACCAGCACCATTCACCCAGCCTGCAGCCCACTCTCGGTGTGCTCTGCAGCAGTGCCAGAAAATACGCTGCATGAATAATTCGGACAGTTGTGGCCTGTTCCGCATTTCTTGGCTCAGCTTCAGATTGGATCAGGTGATGTGCATGTGCACACGCTCTCTGGCAAAATACCCTTTTCAGAAGCGTTGGGGGAGGGCACATAACCCAGTCATGGGTATGTGCAGACTTCTGTGCGCACATACCGGCTCAAGGAGCAGAGAGGAGACGCAGGATTTGATCTTCCATTGACGCTGGAAGAAGCTCAAGTGTCTCGTCAGGTCAGGAAGACTGGATATACTGTATTTTACTGCTGAGTACAGATGAAAACCCTTTCTTGTCTTGGTGGATGAGTTGATACGGAGCTTGATTGTGAGATGCAGGATTTGATGGGTGAATTTCCAAGCCTGTGCCATGCAGGGGGGCAGCTTAGTTAGACTGAATTCTGTCCTTAGAACTTAATTCTGTGGCAGTTGCTACATCTTCCAGGATCAGGACCTGTGTATGACCTTTGTACAGTTTTCAAGTGTTGCCATTTGTCTTTTTCCCACATTGTAAATTTTTTCTGCATTCCTCTGTTTTCCTTGTCATTTCTTCTACTAGCTTTCCTTTCTTGTCCTTTTAGCTTTTGCCAGTTTTATTAGCTCTGATCCTCTTGCTGTAGGGTTTTGGGTTTTTTTGAATTTTGAAAAAAATGCACCTTGGCTTATGATACCTGGAAACAAGCCAGTAACAGCTAAAGAACGAGTGGAAATAAAGTCTGCCAAAGTTTCCTCTTTTTAGATGAAACTGCCTGACTTGGATTTCATCAGTTTGGGGTTTTTTTCCTTATTTTTTTCTTTTTTTTTTTCTTAATGGAAGCTGGATTTTTACTGTAAGATGATATTGATGATGTCCACATGACCATAAGCCTCTCAGATACCTGTTTTTCCTTGGCTTGTGTCATTATTGGCACACCAGTTGATGCTGGTTTTTTACAGAATCTTTTAGGTTGGAAAAGACACTGAAGATTATTGAGTCCAACCGTAAACCTAACGCTACCAAGTCCACCACTAAACCATGGTCCTAAGTGCCACATCTAAAAGTCTTTTAAGTACCTCCAGGGACTGCTTCCCTGGGGCAGAGTGTTCCAATGCCTGACAAGCCTTTTGATGAAGATATTTTTCCCATTACAGAATCTGAATCTCCCCTTGCACAACTCAAGGACATTTCCTCTTGTCCTATCACTTTTTCTTTGGGAGGAGAGATGGACACTCACCTGGCTACAGCGTTCTTTCAGGTAGTTGTAGAGAGCAATAACATCTCCCCTCAGCCTCCTTTTCTCCAGACTTAACAACCACAGTTCCTTCAGCCACTCCTCATAAGACTTGTGCTCTAGATCCTTCACCAGCTTTGTTGTTCTTTGCTGTTCCAGCACCTCGATGTCTGTCTTGTAGCTAGAAGCCCAGAACTGAGCAGAGTGTTTGAGTGCAGCCTCACTAGTGCTGAGTACTAGAACCCTAGTGCTTAAATGAATTCGTGCTGTCTTCGCTCAGGTGTCTTGTGTTCATGCTGCATCACCCTAAGAAACCAAAAATTACACAACACTGAAGGGAAGAAAAAGCTTTTCTATTTTTTTTCTGTGTGGTTTTGCTGTGCAAATAGTACAGCAGCACAGCATTAATGAAATTAAGAGTTCTTTGCTGATTAGTTAAATATACCCTAGGCTCATTTTAGTTCAAGTCAACAAGCGTGCTTATATGTTTGGTGGAGAGCTCGTTAGCGAGTTGGAAGTGCAAGCATTGGGAAGACAGGCCATGGAACTTGCAAATTTCTCTTCTTGTGTTGGGTTTGTCTGCTGCTGCTGCCAGTGATGTGGCTTCTAATCCTTCAGAAAAAATGACTTCTGCTTCTTTTATCACTGAAATACCAGAAAATTGTTTCTGTCAGGATCTCTCTTCATTTTCTAACAGCTTCCTTTCAATGAATGAAAATCTATATTAACCTTTCCTGCATGTTATGTTAATTTTTATTTCAGGTTGGTTTTTGGTTTTGTAGGTGTTTGTAATTCTGTGGCATTGCTCGGATTTCTAGACTTTCTACTTCAGCATTTGATGAGGCTAATGGATAATGGTAGTCTTGCAAGTACCGCTTCAGAGTCTATACAACATAGAGTGAATTTGAGCTTGACCTAGAACAGTAGCCTTCATCCTGAGGAGAGGGCTTAAACACTCATTTGCAGAGCTGAGAACACTGTATTCTGAATCCAAATTTACTGTCTGACTGTTGTCTACCATTTTCTACTTTCCTTCAAATCCAAATTTCAATTTTAATGATGTACATCTTAATTTGTGTACCCACTGCTTGCTGACCAGCCTCCTTTTCTTTCTATATGTGAATGATTCCTGGATCATTTCCCATTAAAGTTTTGTTTTCTGTTCCAAGCAGTGAAATTTTAAGTCCTGTTCTGGAAGGCTGCACATTCTCTCACTGCTGGAATAAACACTTCTCTGTGCTGCACAGTTTCTGCACCACTGCAATCGTGGGGTATCCTTGCCCCACAAATAAAATATTAAATATAAATAATCCCAGCTTCATTGCTTGCTAGGAGAAGAGGCATTTCTTTTGTGCAGTACTGATTGTATAATGCTTATAATAGCCTGGGAGCCTCTTGGTGAAAAAATGTATTCCTCTGCAGTACTGGGTAAGCTTTTAAGGGTTGTTATTCATTCTTAAACAAAGAAGTACAGGATTTAAAGTTCTGAAAATACACGCCTGTCTCCTTCGTGGGAATGAGTTTCACCTTTCCTAACTAGTCCAGAATTACCCCAAGTCTCTCCCAAGCTGGATTGTGCTGCGATTCTATTCAGGATGCAAAAGAATAAGCCTTCCAGAAATAAAATTTAGAAAAGGCAACAGAGGTTTGTTTATACCATATGCATGACTAGCCTAGCACTGCTGCCTCCAGGGTGGCCTTATTTGTGGATCTTCACACATCTACTTCTGTGTAAATGGGATGCATAAACTGGTGGTTAGCATTGCATGGCTGATGCATTACATAAGGAGATAGTACTTCAGGATATCATATGTAATATTTTTTTCTTATAAGGAGAAGATACAAGAAAATAAGAAGATAGCTCCTCAATCTAGATTAATGGAAGGGTAGAAGGCAGGAAAAAGGAAGAGAGTATAAAGAAATTCTACAAGTCATGACCTATAAGGTTTTTTACAAAAGTAAGCATACTTTCTCAGCTTCTAAGATGCTCTTGGCCTTTTGTAAGCTTAGTGAACATTAGGGAGCTGCAAAGCAGTTGAGACTAAAAAAAAGTGCTTATACGGTGGTAAGGTTTCCACACTGGTAAGAGGGTAAAGTTGCCCTTTCAGCTGCATTTTTAACTGAACCCTGTCAGTTGAGAGCAGGATGGTGACAGCCATTCGTTAGGCATACATAGTGCTCTGCTCTGACACACCTGCAGAGAAAAGATGTCAAGTCCTACCTTGGATCAACTTCAGTTCTCACTGACTTCCTGAGAGCCCAGTGCTTTCTAAAATGGAGGCTCTAGTAAATTGGACATTGTTTTGAGACTTTGCTGTGCCGTTGACCTGCCAGCTGCTTCTCATTTTTAGATTTACATTTTCTCTCTTTACTTAGCCTTTGTTTACATTTTTCCGGGCAGGAATAGTTTCTCACTCTGTCTCGGCAGAGTACCTTGCTTGATCCCTGCTTGGGGAACTTGAATACCCCCTGGGTAGTTGCTTCCTGGAGGGTACCTGGAGCTTCACTGTTTATATCTGAAATGTCAGAATGATTTTTGTTGTTGTTGTTGTTTTCCAAGTCCATTAAAGTTGGATAGACCAATCTGAAATGAGTGTAGCTTTCCATGAGGAGAGCCAAATAGGAAGCTTCTCAAAGTTGATGCTTATGGATGTTTCCAGTCAATAATGATTTTGTTTGATAAAGACTCTTTCTGTAGCGTAGACTGTCTCTTCCCAAGCATCCAAAACATTCCAGGTATCCAGGTTTTCAGACTTACCTGTTAGAGAATATGGTTGTTTTTTTAAAATTTAGATTTATTAACTTATTTATTTTAAGGTTTGCTCCTGCTGCCATCATACTTCTGTCAATGTAAGGGATGTTCACCCTGTTTTTTTCTGGCTCCAGACTAAGTGAAGTTTTGTGTGCAATCTCATAGTTCTGCAACGATTGTGCCACTTTCAGAAGGTATGTGGGTTACCAAATTTTGGGATTGCTTTGCAATCAGGATAGAAGCTAAAAATTGAGGGTCGGATTCTTTCCTACACTTTTACTATGGCTACAGCAAATGAAGCTTGAGACACACAAAGAGCAAAACCCATCGTGAAGGTTCTGTATAAACAAGTAAGTTTGCTTTTGCAAACATAGAAAAATAAAGAGATTATGCTATCAAAACCTGCACTTCTGAAAGCTTGATGAATGTAACCAGTGCTGAAAAAGTTTAATCCAGTTGTGTAGTATATGTGTGCTTTTGGTTTGTCTTTAATTCCCTACTCTAAACCGTTTAGGATTTCACAAGTTGAGGTTTCCATGTCAGTGGTTTGAGAGCACAGGTGTAACTGCAGAAAGAATGTCAGTGGAGACCAGGGCTCATTTCTCAAACAAAACCTGACAGCTTCTTCATGACTCAATGTGGACTTCATGCTGAGCAGCTCTCCTTATGATTTTTGACTGCAGTAAACTATGGCATATCCAAGCACGAGAAAACAGGTTTTTCTCACAGAGGAATAAGGTGAAGTGCTCCATCCTTATCATGTGTAAACTAGTGTAGCTCCTTGGAAAACCAGTTAAGCTAACCTTGGTTTATGCCAGCCTACGTATTCTTAGAATATGGTAGGAAGTGTTCTTACAAATTATATATAGAAGTAATTTTCAAGGTGAATGAGAAGTTACTTCATACTTTGATCAGTCCTTGAAGATTCTACTTTTATTCATTGAGAGTTCATCCATAATCGTGAGTGTCATGCAAGTAACACCTTTTAATTTATTTTCAGGGTATGATGCTATTGTATGCCACGATTTTAGATATATAAGGCTCCTCTATATCTAAGTTGTATGATATTATACATTTAATTTTAAATTATGAATTTTATTGTGTTGATACATGTGATGTTGGTGAGTGTAGCATTTTGTCTTTGCAGATTTGGATTTTTAATATATGAAGGAAAACAAAAACCTGACAGTCATGGAATCTTAGTAATAATTTCATAATTCCATAGAGAACTTAGAAAAGTACCAGCAAAAGAAGCACAAAGAGAAAAACCTACAGGAAATGAAGGGGGGAGATGAACTATGTCATATATTATACAAGGTCCTGCACCTGGGTTGGAACAGCCTTTGGTATCAATAGAGGCTGGGGGATGATGTGTTTGGGAGCAGCCCTGTGGAGAAGGACTTGGGGGTGCTGGTGGATGAAAAGCTGGACATGAACTGGCAATATGCACTCGCAGCCCAGAAGCCGGTCACATCTTGGCCTGAATCAAAAAGATGTGTGGCCAGCAGGTTGACTGAGGTGATTCTGCCACTTTACTACGCTGTGGTGAGACTTCACCTGGTGTACTGTGTCCACCTCTGGAGTCCTCAGCACAGGACATGAACCTGTTGGAGCAGGCCCAGAGGAGGGCCACAGGGGGCTGTAGCACCTCTCCTGTAAAGACAGGTTGAGAAGGCAGCTCCAGGGAGACCATATCGTGGTCTTTCGGTACTTCAGTGGGGCCTGTAACAAAGATGAGGACAACCTTTTTAGCAGGGCCTGTTGTGACAGGGCAAACGGTAATGGTTTTAAACTAAAAGAGTGGATTTAGACTAGATAGAAGAAGAAATTTTTTACAATGAGGGTGGTGAAACATCGGCACAGGTTGCCCAGAGATGTGATAGATGCCTCGTCTCTGGCAACATTCCAGGCTGGACAGGGCTCTGAGTAACCTGATCTGGTTGGAGATGCCCCTGCCCATGGCAGCAGGGTTGGACTAGATGACCTTTAAAGGTCCCTTCTAATCCAAACCATGCTATGATATTAAATAAACCAATACTATTCAAGGTTACTAGGATTGTTACTATATTGCAGTGGTATTGCAACTATTGTTACAGTTTTTCTTGCTTGTCAGCGGTTCCTCAGTTTCACCTTGTGATTCTGAGCATTTTGAATTGAACTCATTTTATTCAGACATCTCTTTCCAACATATTTTTGTGACTTCCATGGAAACAGATTATGTTTGTCTTGTGTTGTATTTTTGCTCCAGTAATACATGTTCAAGGGATGTCTGTAATTTTGAGGCTCTTTTTCTTCCATAATGATGATCTGTCCATGGTATCCAGTGTTTCTCACGTGGGGTTTTTTGTGCACTGCCATTGTTTGTTATAAATACCAAAGAATGCAGATACAGTGATGACTCACTGGTGGTAAACGTGTAATCTGTCAGTGTCTCTGGATATTACAGTGTTGCAGGCTTCATAAATAAATAGATGAGATAGATGTTGCAACCTCTTGTGGAGGCCTTCCACAAAATAGTTATTAATATGTGGTAGAAGTTGAAGTGAGCATGTTCTATAGAAATGAAGAATGATAAGGAGCGCTTTAATATAATTCCCACTGCACCAGTAAAACTTCCTAAAAAATAACATTAGAAGAGTGAAGTAGCAGCTATCAAAAGTCTTTATGTATTAGTCACTCACTGAAAATGATTTTTCCATTTAATCCTGGAAAAAATAGATTTGATGTATCAAATTTGATAAATGTATGTGTAATTCAGGATGAAGGCATATCCCTCTTCAAAAGGAACGAACACTTTGTTCTCCACAAATGTATTTATGAACTTAAAATATAATCTCTGTGTGGGAGAAGTGGCATAAAGTTATATGAATGATTCCCCTAAACACTATTAAATGTTTTTGGAGACTAAACTCTAACAAATTGCTGTTATGATCTCTTTTCTTCATCCATGCACTAGTGAGTTTCATTTATATAAAATATCTAGGGGTCTGTACCCATGTCCCACTGAATTTGAACACTTCACATGAGCTTTGTCTAAGTGCTGCATAAGGATTGCATAATTTAACATCATAAATACATCAGTAAATGTGGATCCATGTCTTTTTGGTGGATGAGCTTCACTGGAGCAAGGGACTCTACTTGCAAATACAAACACATTATTTTTTTATTTAGTTAAACTTTTGAATTTGAGACTGAAAAAAAATAACTTCAGCCCTGGTAATTTCCATTCACATAATTATTTGTGTGTATAAATATATGTCTGTCTATACACACACACTTCTTTTGAAATTTATGGAAGTGTGTATGTATGTCTCTACACAACACAAGCATCTTTTCTATTTTACAACAGAAAAACTGAAGATCCAGAACTGACACATAGTGGAATCGAGCTGCATGGCAGCTCCTGTTGCCTTGGTTACAGGGAGGCAAAGTCTTCTCTGGACTGTGGTTTTGCTCCTGCATTGTTATGGTGTATCAGAGCACACTGTAGCTAATAATTCATTTCAAATTCCCTAAAGCCAAACTTATGAATGATTGACTATCCACAGCAGCAAAAGCTGCATAATTTAAGAGCAATGTTGAGTAAGGCTGGCTTTCTGCTCCTTGCAGTAGATACCCATGCATAAAACAACTTTAAGGTCACGCTGATTCTTTTTTCTATGCTCAGGAAATACCTTTTAGAAGTGTGAATATAAATAGGAGAAAGTAAAGGGTGCTGGAGTCAAGTATTCCCTCCTGAATGTGCCTGACGCTGTGTAGTTCAGCAGCCAAGGTTAAGGGAAGGGAAGGCCTCTGGCAGCCCCAGGGCATCAGGTACTGCAGGAGAGACGAGAAGTGGGGGCAACTGCAGTGAAGTAGTAAAAGGAATTGGCAGAAAAATGAGGAAAGCTTTTGGGGAGGAAACTGGAATATGGAGTTTATTTATGGAGTTTAAACACACCCGGGTTTTATTATCGATGCCCTGTCCTATCTGAAACCTCCTGAAATACATTCCTAGGTGAAATTCATTTGAATTACAGAGAACATCCATCCTGTGCAACCCGATGTGATTTGCCTGGCTGGTATCAGCATAAACAGCACTTACTGAATTGTAGAAACAGTGCTGTAGTCTAGATTTGACAGCCTATTCAACATATTGGTCTTAGCCATACAACGATGTTAAAGAAGGTCGTAATTGAAGTTTAGCTCTTTGAAGGTAGGTTTTCAGGCACCTTGCCTTTGTAGTAGTACATATAGATACAAACAATATGGTATGCAGTAAATAAGGTACTGTAATCCTCATTCTAAAACATCAGAAAATAAGTAGTGAAGGTGTTACCATGCTAGTTAGCCCCACTGTGAAATGAAGAAGCAGAGATTAATTACTGCAGTATCTTGGGAAAACACTGAAAACCAAAGCTTTTTGTGTCTTAAGACCTTAGTATAACTTTAGTACTGAAATAGTTTCCTTAAATGAAGCAACTAACAGTTGTTAGGCACAAGTGCTGGAAAAGAGATGCCTGATGGGATGCTGCCCAGTATGCTGTGAAAGCCCAGCTTGTGGCCTCTGTCATTTGTAGGACATTGGTTTTTGTGAGCTGTCTTACGATCTGTATCGCATACCTGATTTCCCAGGTATTATTAACTTTGCAGTTTTCAACATCTCAATGCAGCTGAAGAGTGGGAGGTCTCTGGTAATGCTTTTTTTTTTACACCATTTTATGGTCTAGGACCTTCATCTCTTGTAGGTAAGTTTTCTTCAGTAGCACCAGCATTATTTTGACAGAATTTTGGTGAGTTTTCATGCTGTCAGGAGGCTCTGGAAAGTATCTGCAGCTACCAGAAACTCCCATGTGGTTTTTCACATGCCATCAGTGGATCGTAGTCCCTTCAGAGTAAACATGTTTATGAACCAAGTGTTCTGGCTTTGTTTGATTTTTATTTATGGGTTTGGTTTTTTTTGGTGGCTTGTTTTTTGGCTGGTTTTTTGTTGTTGGTTTTTTTTTTTTGTGGGAAACTTCTGATGCACATTGTGAATATCCAGAGGGACAGCACAGGCAATAGCAAAACTACTTTCATTCTAGCACTTATATAAGTGGTCATAATATACAATATATGCCTATGTTCATGTTCTGTTTGAAACTAATAGATATATGTTTCTAACCCAATAATGGATGAAGCTGCAGGTGATCTAAAGAAAAGTTCAACTCTTTTGATACATTTGATGGAAATACTGATTTCCAATTCCAATCAGTGATGAATTAACAAATTGATAAGTGTTTTAATGCCTTCCTCTTTCTCCTACCATCATCCTTAAGTACATCTAAGAAACCAACTTTTCTACAAAGGCAGATTCACTAATGAGAAAGGATTAAGACAAAAAAAGACACTTGAGATAAGAGGCAGATGACTGCTATACATAATGTGTCTCTCTGCTACCACCTGTAGATGCCTTGATGCAGGATAAAATTAAATTTGTTTTGATTTCTTCTTGCTGATCAGGTTCAGTTCATCTCTTAGTGAGAGCAAGTTCATTAGATTATGCATTTACCAAAAGTAGAATGGAGTCCTCTTAAATCCCAGCTACAATATAGCAGGATTTTAACTCCATTGAAAAGATCTGTGTGAATTCACAATAAATATTTTGAGGAGGCTATAAAAAACCCGTTTCCTTCTAAGTAGTTTATCTGAGGTAAAATATTGTTGCGAATACTGTGTCTGCATCATTTTCAGGTTTTTAAAAAGGGAAAAAAGTGTTACAGTGATTTCACAAACAAAAATTATTTAAGAGTTTCTGAAGTACGATCACAGAGAACAGCGAATTGTTTAGTAAAAGTAACTAAGCTTTGTGTTGTTCCCCCCCCCCCCCCAACCCCCCCGGTTTAAACCAGTATCTTTATCAAGTAATGTCTAGCATGAGACTAAATTCCGCAGGCTTCTACTAACAAATAGAAGTGGTACTTCAATCTGTTGTACTACTTGTCAGTTTTGTGCTTTCCTTAGAATCAATTGCAATTACATTATGAAGTGGTCTGTGGCTAGCATTTAGCAGGATGCCAAAACAAACATGCCAAAACACTATTTTCCCCAAACAGTGCTTAGATGTAAAACCTCTGTTTTCTGAAACTTTTGGATCAAAAAGGAAAGAAAAGCCACCTCAAACCCTGTAGCAGACTCCTCTTAATTTTGCTTTCTTTTAAATTCTTGAATAATCGCATTTATTTCCTTCAATTGACTCCTTCCAAAATCAAAAGTAAGCTGAGTTTGTGAGTAGTGGGCCAGAAGAGCCAGTTAGCAGTCATGCTGAGTTGGGTTGTCTTTCTGCAGAGAGAAACAACATAAAGGGTGTTCCTCTTAGTGATGAGTTAGCGATAGAGTTAGGCTCTTAAGCCTGATATTTAATAAATATCTAATTGCAGCCCCTAGCGCGGTGCTGTAGAAGGGTTGGGTCCTCGATAGCAGAGGAACTTGAAACAGGGCAGGAAAAAGACAGTCTTTCTGATGGTGACTTAACAGAACATATCCTTCTCCCTGAAGCAGGTGGCCTGACATAAAAGCAGGTAGCCTGACATAATAATCTTTTATACCAGTGCTTCTGAGAACAACATTATACTCCAAGTATTTTTTTTTTCCTTGCATTAATTGGAAAGCAGGTATCTCAGGTTTTTTTTCTTTGTAGCTGCAGATTTGGTACTTACAACCCTGAAGCCATGTGAAAGATTATTTATTTATTTATTAAATTCGCATAAAGCCGTTAACAGAGAAGTTATTCTCAAGTGAGAAAAGAAAGTAGTGGAAGGAACTGGTGGCATTTAGACACAGTCTTTCAGATAAAAAGATTGATATATGTTCAGCTTCACTCAGGATTGCTAGCTGGGAATTGTCAGTGTGATAAATGCATTTAAAGGAGAAGATGTACTTAGATTCCTCTAGATGGGAAGCTTTTTTTCCTCTTCGTGCATGTATTTTTCACTACTTTCCCATGTAACCGGGGAAACGCTAAATATGAATTATCACTGGGGATTTTGGGGGGAGAAAAACCTCATGTCTAAGCGTTGTGGTTTTAATTCTGAAAGGAAGAAGATTGCTGGGAAATTGTTTTGCCGCTAATAAAAAACATCAGTGAAAGTCACTGGAGCTGACTCTATACATTTAACCACAATCTTTCTTTGCAATCGCAGTGTCAGCATGAAAGAAAGCAACAAAAGTTTGTGGGTTGTTTTTTTTTCTCTCCCAGCGATGGTGATGAGATGTGGTGAGGGGCATGATGTGTAGTTGAAATTCATGCTCTAGTTTCTGTTTCTTCATATTTACGTTGAAAGAATGCAATTTGGCTTTGTAAAGTTTTTCCATAGACACAAAATCTCAGGACTTCAGAGCTTTATGCATCAATAATATTTTAAAGTATTGTATTGGTATTGAGCCCTGGCTTGTATTATTGGACAAGGGTTGGTTGTTTTTTTTGTAACAATTGCATTTAGAGGTGGCAGTTTTGCTTTGCTTCCTTTTTGTATTAGTTGGCCAAGTTGGGTTGTGTTAGCAGGCTGTATTGGGAGAACTGCAGAAATGTGCTGCAGTAACTTAAGAGTAACAGTAGTAGACAAAGGTCACAGGTGGGCTGTAATATGAAGAAAAGTTACAAACATAAAAATTTATAGCAAAAGGATGCTGAAGCTTCATTAAAAACAGTTCTGCTGTTTAAAACTGTTTAACCTGGGCAGAAAAAAATGTTATTTTAATCTGCCATTTGGCACGTTTAGTTGCCACCCTGTTGGTATGACTGTAAGCCTCTGTTAGAGTTTAGATGTCGAACTGAAGAGTAGTCCTCTGGAAGTGGTGATCAGTTGTGAGGCAGCAGCTCTGAGGTCCTTCATGGGACTTTGGGTCCTTTTTTAGAAAGGTGGCAGTGAATCTGGTTGGGTTTGATGGAGAGGGTAAAAAAACCCCAAACCAAAACAAAAACCCAACAAAACCAAAAAGAGCAGAAGGATGCTCCGGCCCCGCTCTGGGGAGCTGGCTGAAAGCTGCTGCCTCTGCACCAAGAAAGCAGTGCTGAGAAGGGTTCTCCATCCGATGTCCCTGCTGACAGAAAACAATCTGCCAAGAAGTGAGGCAAAAGAAAGGAAAGTGGAGGCAGTCTGCACAGGGGAGGCGGAGAGTGCCAAGACTCCACATAGGACTTACTTTTTTTTACATATGTCTTACTAACCTTTTCATTTCTGTTCTTTAAAAAATAAAGGTCTGCTCAGAATGAAAAATGCATTGCATATGAATCAATATGGTGCTTTACAAATATTCAATACAGCTTTAAAGAAATCAATGTAGTTATTGTTGGGGAAAACCTGATAAATATTTTGAGACGAAAATAGAGAATATCAGACACTTACTGTGGAGAGTTGGCAGTCTTTCCAAATTAGGCTATTTGGACTAGTTTTTTCATTATTTTTAGCCAGCATTGCTGGCACTGAACTGGTCTATCACAAACATCACAAATAATTTTATCAAAGTGAATTCTTTGGGAGGTATAAGGTGGTACACTTTTCTTTGTATGGGAAAAGATCATATATGTAAGAGACTGACCTACGGTAAAAAAAATATTTTACTTATTCCACTGCAGTGATATATAATACCTTTTAGTACTGGAAGGGTTATATGACTAGCCTCAAACTGAAAACATTCCCTTAATAGGGCATCAGATGACTTTAGGAACATGCACTTGATCACTGCAAATAACTTTTGGTAACTACAGGCCTGGAAATACATGATTCCTAAAAAGTGTATTAAAAAGTTCAGACTGTTATCTTTAGGAAAAGAAGGAAATAAAGGGAATGCCAAAAGCATACTGAATGATGAGTGTGTTTAGTGGCTGTGACTTTATCATCTAAACTCATAAATGCAATGTGAGAATGAGAGTTTGGGCAAAATATTGATGTGATTGAGACAGAACCAGCTGCCTCCAATAGAAGCTGGAACATGAGCGCCTTGCTTTAGTTTAAGCTTTTCTCAGAAGATGGGCTGGAGAAGAAAAGTTATTGGTTCATTAAGAACAGTTCTGAAAAAAGTGGATTTCTCCTAATAAATAAATCGAGCTTTATCAAAAGCAACACAATATTTGAAAGTGGTACCGTTCAAGAATTTAAAGAGAACTTTGTTGCATCTTAGAGTCATTGCTCAAAAAAACTTGAGTCTCCCTATTCAAATGCTTAGTTTCAAACTATTGTACTTCTACATCCTGCGAGGCTCAGATTAAAATTTTCCATGAGGCAAAAGTGAATGGTTAAAGTGAGGGAAGACGGCAAGATCTGGGCTTTTTTCAAAGTACATCTTGACAATCAAAGCATGCACATTTATTTATTTTTTTTCTTACTGTTCACGGTTTGCAGACTTGGGATTAGACTGATAGAAATCTGCAAAGATTGCTGAGGATAAAAGTTTCAGGAAAAGACAAAAAGTGGTCGTGAAAAGCTTAACTAAAAAGCTTTAGCAAAGACTTCTCTTTTATTTATGAGGCACACAAGAGCTTCCCCCTCTTCCCTTTGGTTTTTAGAACATGACTTATCTCCTGGCATGGTTGCTTATTATTGAATGTTGGCCATGTTTTCCTGGTTGGCATATTCACTTAGTTGATTTTGTCCCCTCGGAGAACACATCACCCTGTTGTTTAATAACTAAAATAAATTGCTTGTGCATATAGCTTTCAAATGTCATACTTGTAGTCTACTGATTTATTTTTTTTTTGCTTCTTTTCGGTGTTAGACAATGAATCACACACTGTCTCATCCTATTAATAGGTTGTTTTTAATTTCAAATTCTACTTTTGTAAATGTACTGTATTTATTAAATCATTGGGAGTGCTCTGCTTCTCTAAGTATCTTAATTATGTGTTTCGAGGTAGTTTTATCAGTTTAATTCATTGACTACATACAAATTGTATGGATTATCAAACAGTTTGCTAATAATATCCTCTGTTTATTGAAGGGTGACAGTTTTTCCTCTTTAAAACATGTCTCTGGATAACTGTTCCTGGCAGCATGGCTTGTGCATAGAGTTTTGTCACTGAGTTTTTCAAATATTAGATCCTAGTGTTATGCATTAAAAATAAGTAATTGGTAACAAGTTCAACAGTATGAACTCTGACAATACTCTTCAGTCAATTCTCATAAATATTTTGAAATTAATTTTAAATATTGACATAGCTAGGTGCAATACAGTGCTAACACTTACCAGGTACCAATTAGAGAAGCTGTCAGGGATGCTGTGAAGGAGAAGTGAGAGCTTTATGTAGCAATTCTCAGCTGAATGTGTTGGGAGGGTTTAAACCCTTGTCTTAGCGTATGCTACTTTGAAAGGTGTTTTGGGGATGGTTAACATGATGTTGACACGTTCTGATAAGGAAGCCTGAAGCAAATGCAGGAGGGAGAACCTCAAACTCAGAAAATTGTTAAAAATATGCTCTAAAAGTAACAGTTGTTTTTGTGGCTTTCATATGTCTTTAACAGAATAACATTAAGGCCAGAGATTTAGTGCTGGAACTCTCATTACTTCAGAAATTCCATTATGTGCATTCAGGTTGCCTCTGACCAGTTCTTGCCCTTTTCACCAGTCTGCTTTGTTCCCGTTCCTGCTTCCTACTACGGATTGTAATACCTGCCTCATGAGAATTTAAATTCTCTTAGAAAAGTTATCCTTATGTGGGCTTGATGTTAGCTGTGAAATAGATTTTGTATTTTCAGTATCTCGCCTACTTCTATTTTCATCTTTAAATACAATAACGGCACGTTATGAAATGCAGGGTGTCTACACCATTGTGGTGACTAATTGGAACTGGTAACGCTTTAAAAAACACACCACCACCCCCCACATAGCAACTGTTTAATGCCCATGAGATAGCTGATTGTGTGAAGCTGTATATTCCAATGTTGATCGATGGGTAATAGAAGAGTTTATTCATGTCTGAGCCATGACTATCATACGATCATTATGATTTCTAGGCAAGAGGAAATGACCACCTTAGCTATGGCTTTTATGCCTGTTATGAGGTGTAGGCTTAGTGACGTTTATAGGAAAGGACATCTTCAAAATGGAAATTTGAAGTGAGTAGAATAATATTTGCTACATTAAATGTATTTCTGAGCCTGTTTCATTCATTTTGTTCATTTCAAATCAACAAAAAAAACCCCCCACCTTATATATTTCTAGCTGGATACTGGTTAAAATGTGGTGTGTATAGCATGCTCTGTGAACCTTTGTAAAACTTTCCTGAATGTGGTGGTAGAGCATGAAACCCAGGTGCCTTTCAGCTGCTGGGACCAGGAGACCCCCTGCATTCTCTATGCACACAAGAGGACAAGTTGGAACTCTTTGAAGAGTGAAATGAAAGAATTGCAGATTCTGGTTATCTCTGAAAGGCCGCTGACATAACATACAATGGGAACAATTTAATTCTCTGACCTGGTAGAAAGTTCCCTGATAGATCTGTGGCAGTATTTTCTGATCTTTTAATTACCATGCCTCTCCCTCTGCTAAATGGTCTGTCCAACTCCTAAGTGTGCTATTAACACTTTTTAACAGCCTATTGATTTGCTTTTGTGTAACCTATGCTCCCTGTACATCTGCTGGTCAGAGCTGTGCTCTAGTAGATCAGTACCAGCTTGCCCTTGCGTTGATGTCCAGCGCTCTGCGAGTGATGAGGAGGATTTCAGATGGAGTACATCTCTCTTAACACACACAGGCAAGTGCAGCCTCTGGCTGCTGCTGGCTGCAGTTGAGGACCTGAAAAAATTAGCTCTATCACTGAAATTCAGAGCTAAGAAAGCAAATTTTAACACAGTCTTTTGAGGTCATGCAGTTCCTCAGATTTGAAACTGCTCGTTGTTACTTGTACCAAACTTTTTCCTGTCTTTATTATAAAAATTAGTATTTGCCAGTTTGCTTTGCAGGTTGGCATATTATCCTAGTATTTTTTCCCTTGCATCAGAAGGATCTCGTCGTGTTAACAGCTAAATGCCACAAGCATGCTCTGGCAATCTGTGTACCTTTGCTAGGTCTTCTATTAACATTTGCTTCAGGAACTGTAGCTCTGAGGTGTTAAGGAAGATGCATGATTACAGTGGTGATCCAAACGTACCCTGCCAATCCCCTGCAGTACAGATCGTTTTGCCAGCCTAGCACTTCTGTTGCTGTTTTTTCTGGAAAATACCAGGAAGAAAAGTAATAGGTTTCAAAAAGTTATTTTAATGGAAAATGGTTGGCATGAGTGTATGTCATGTGTATATCTTCGTAGAGTTGATCATGACTGCTGCCAAACAGCAGCGGGAACTGCTTTTACCTCTGTGTTAAGTTGAGTGCAATTACAAAACAATTTTTTTCTTTACAGGTAAGAAGAAATATTAGAAAAACAAGTGTGTTTGAGAATAGCTTGTTTTGTAATTGAAGCACTATTTTTGTTCTGCACAAGATATAGCATGTGATAGGATGCCAGCAGCACTGGTATATGTGTTCCTCTATGACCAGGGAGAAATGGATTTAAAGTAGTTATATTTGTGTTAGTGACTTTAAAAATAATGTCTTGTTTTCTAGAGTCAGTACAAGTGGAAACCTCTGAATTTCCAGTGAATTTCTTTCACTGGTCACAAACTGGTGTCTCACTGTTACGACACTCGGATTCAAAACTTTTGTCAAGTTCAGTAGGTATGTTAATTTGAAGCTAACTAATACAGTCTCTGATACGTTAGCACCAAAGGCTTCCTAAGCCTTTTTCTGCAGGCTCTGCTTTCCCAGCTGCATCACTAATGTGTGTTGGAGCCTTGCAGGATGTTACAAAAGGCTTCCAGTGAAACCTCTTGAAAGAATGAGCCGTCTGATTCCTCGTTGTCCGTAAAGCTATGGCACTTCAGCACCAGACCTGTGTTGTTACCAGATGTGGTTGTGATGACAAGAATAGCTGATCGGTGCTTCTGGTGGTGTTTGTGACTTTCTGAGATGTTCAGCTTCTGGCTTCTAGCAGCGTTATTTTAGAAAGTGCTTTTCTGTTGTATCACTGCTTTGTCTAATAACTGGTATTCTTTGGTGGCTCCAGTATCCTTCCCGAGTTTTTGATGTGGGTAGCTGTAAGATTTGTTTGCATTTTAATCTGAGGTTTATGTATGCATGAAAAGGTGGAGTAGGATTTTAGTGGAGCGTGTGTGACTGGGCTGCCCCTGCTGTTTAGGAAATACAGCTTAAACTTACTGCTCTGGAGTTCTAATGGAAGGGTGGTTGCCTAAACCTGACAATTTTTTATTATTGAGACACTGTAATTAAATTATAGGGAGAAAACAGTTTAGTGGCAATGTTTAGTAATTTGACTGTAACCGTATGGTCACATCATCTATTGGACAAATGATTGAAAAAAAAAAAAAATAGAAGTCTCAAATTGCATAGAAAACCACCAGCTAACCAGCAGTGTCGATAGTAGACTTCAGTCATATATCTTAAAATCTAGTTTTGGCAAACTGTGGAAGTCTGATCAGTATGCGGGTATTTGCTTCTAGTGATTTCTCTTTAATTCTGCTTAGTAATAACCTACAAGAGAGGTTGGCTGTGACAATTTGGCACAAGGGGAAGCCTGACACAGTGGCATTATCTAACCAGAAAGCTGCATTGCATCTTACTTTTTGGGAAGGTCACCCTGTGGAGTTAACTTCCAAATGCAGGAAAATGCAGGGATGTTTCCATTAAGAGGAAAAAAATCCAGCCAATGAGGATAGGGTTTTGTCCTCCCTTTCTTCCTTTTTTTTTTCTTTTATGTCATTGGGTTTAGATCAAGTGTATAAAGCTATTTTCAGTCAGGTGGTTTTCTAGGTTATATGAAGGCAATTTCATACTATTCTTTGGACTTTTAAGAGGCAGGAGATTTGCACAGGTAATACTGAACAATAATAAGCTGCCCCCTCCTTCACTGCCAGTGTGAGTTTGGCATCCGGCTGACAACTATTTTAAATAATTTATTTATTTATCTACTTATTTATTTTCTTTTTTTTGGTGGGGGGAGGAAGTTACTCTTTCTGAAGTTCTTGTTCCTGCTATAAAATAAAGTAAGAAGATTTATTAATGCGTAATGGAAACCTCTCAGATGAATCTGACTTTAGCATTTTCTAGGGTCAGGTTCTGCCCGATATCTTCCAAACTTACCCAGAAAAGAAATTACTTCTTACTGTGTTGTCACCATGCTGCAGTTGTCATCGTCACTACCCGAATCATCAGCTAAAGTCAAAGTCCATGTCCCTACTAAGAGTCCCTGATTTTCATAAGTATATCTAGCTCTATCTTCTCCTGTTCATTTTTATGATGTGAGAAGATACTGGACTACTTTTCAAAGGAGTAGAGCAATATAAGTGTTATTTATTACACTATTCTCAGTTACTGGTTGAGAGACAGGCGAGGAAATGGGAGGCGAGTGCCCTATCAAACATTAAGAAAACCTTCCCCATATATGCTGAAGTGGTGAATTCTTCTCTTACATGGTATGTCTAGATAGAGCTTTCACCTTTTGGAAAAGGATGCCAGACTACAGACTTCACCTTGAATGTAGGGTTGGTTGCCTTTTCCTCCTCTCGTGGCTGATCCTGCAAGCTGGTGCCCAGTGGGTAGGAATAGGAGGAATTCTTGTGCTTGGTGCAAGATTAATAACCATATTCTTAAAACTTAGTATTCAGAAGGTGCACAGAAAGAGAAACATGGTTACTCTAGAAAAAAATGGGTATTTTTAAGGCTGAACTGTGCTGGAGGAAACAGGTAGGTTTTGGATCGCGCTGCAATAGGCTTCTTCTGAGGCATTTGGGAGGGTTTAAGGGTGATAGGAGGATTAGGAAATAATATGGTCCTGCCATTGTAGAAAAATCAGAGATCTTGAGAGACAACATATTTTGAATAGTTATGCTACAAAAATAACAAAAGATGTCAATGCTGTGGGTTTTTTTTTTTCTACAGCTGCACTAAAAGACCGGTTGTTTCTGAAACACCTGAAAAAATCCATGTCTCTGATCATTGTGACTATAATGTGTCATAGGGAAACCAAACATAAATCTTGAGTGTTTACTAGGAAGCTGTATGGGGGAAAGAAAAGTGTGCTTCGCCCATGATCTTTTGAGCTTCTGGAAAGTCATGTCCGTTTTACTCTGAATTAGTAGTTACAGGGTTATGGAAACCTCAAATTCTAAGCTGTCTGCACAAAGACTAAGCCAGGGACATTCCAGTGAAAAATCCCTGTCATGTTATCATGTCTTTTGTACTGAACCACAGAAAAAAAAAAAGATGAAAATGGTAATATGATACAAATACTTTAATTTTGATAAACTGTTACTTAGAACTTAGCATGTTTATCTATATAAAGCTGAATGCTAGCTCCACTGTAAGGTGGTGGGGTTGTTTTTTTGTTTGGGGTTTGGATTTTATTTTTTTTTTAATTAGGAATATATCTGATGTGGATTAGATTACTTTTTGTCGCTATACGTAGAGAAATAGAGAAAATTCAAAAATCAAACCAAACTCATTTTTGTAATATAGACATCAGAGTAATTTAAGATGATACTAGAATGCTGCGTGCTGCCGTTTCTTTGGGTTTGCTTCCTTTTGCCGCGCAGCATTAGCGACTGCCAACACAATATGCATGCTGTGACTTAAATACATCAAAGTTGCTTTTCAACACATGTGTACACAAACCAGAAGGTCTTTAAAAAACGGTAAAAAAAAAAAATCGTCAGCGTAAATAAGTGTAGGAAATGCAGGCCTCCAGATGAGGTTGTGTTAACTTCTGTTTATGTATTTGGTGGTGTGTGTGCTAGGATTTCTTGGCTGTATTTATAAACACTGATTACAATCTCCTTCCCTTTCCTGGTGCTGTAGCACCTACGCCCTGGGGTGGATTTATATAGAATTGTGCCGCGTTCTAGAATGTGCTCACTCTCAGACAGAGTTAGTGCAGCCTCTATTAAAAATCTTCTGTTCGTTTATAGCTGTAACGCGATGCGGTCGTAGAAATGAATGTTAAAATCCAAACGGAGTGTTTGAATTTGTCGTGTTTGGCCTAATTTCAGGCTTCTTTCCTTGGTGGGATGATGAGGGAACGAGGAGAATTTGTGTATTTTTAAAATGAGCTGCTAAGACTAAGAAGTAAAGAGTTTGTTATTTCGGTTTTATTTAAGTCTAGTGATTGCATCTGCTGCTGTTTGTTATCTGATGCAGGAGTCTTCTTTCGAATGCATTCTTCTGCCACACAGCATTAGCAAATGCTAACTCAGGATGCAGGCTTTGCTTTAAATACACCAAAATTGTATTAGATACACACAGATTGAGGTTGGGAAGTAGGCTGCTGAGAGACGTGGGCTTGTTGGTAGATCAGTGAGTGGACTACGAAAACCCACACAGTTTGCTGCAGATTCCTTCAAACCTTATGGCAGAGGGTAGGGGTCTTCTGAATTCGTTATGCACAGATCCCAGAGGGGTTTTTTTTGTGTGCGGTGATGAATTAGGGCCAATGACAGCAAAATGCACAGTGAGAGTCCTGTTAGCAATGGCCCGTTTCTTCACCAGATGAAGATGAATGAAAATTGTACAGCCTGGAGAAATCCTGTGATCCATGTCTCTATTTTTAGCTCTACTTATTAAAAGCTCATGCATATTTAATAGTAAAACTATTAATTCATAATAGGCCTCATCTTTATATAGCCCACTTTGTATTGTTGTCTTTTCATTAATTGTTCATTTAGATTCTGAAGGGTTTCTGCTTCATTTAGTGCAGAAACTGAGGAGAGCAGCAAATGCAGCAGTAATCCTGCAAGAAAAAAATATTGCAGCGTGCAATCACTGAACTAAGTAATGAATTGTAATGTGTACAAGGCAAGGAGGAAGCAGGGGCAGTGGTAGCTTAGGTACTTCTTAACTGCCTCGTGGTCTGCATTCTAGCTCAGACAATTTTCTCATCTAGAGGACGGAGACCATCCACAACTGTGTGTTGGGTAGGCTTGCAGGTGATGGTGCTGTATTGTATTGCGCGTTACCTCAGGAGCATCCTTTTGAGTGTGCTTATGGATTGTAAACTGTAGATCAGTAAACGGTAGATCAGTAAACTGTTAAATAGGGGGAGCTTTTGAAATCTGTTTCCCTTTTTTCCTTCTAGTTCTCTCCTTGAAATTCAGCACGTGTCTCCGTGCTTGGAGCCTGTCCCCCGAAGGAGGCTGTGTTTCCGCAGAGCCGCGCTCCTCACCTCCGACAGCCGCGGCAAGTGCGCTGCAGCTCTTCACCGTTAAGCAGACAGGGACTTTGCACGGTGTGGAGTGTGTCTGATTGTCCTACTGGTGTTCTTGCTATGTCATAACAAATGCAGGCCTCTTCTCTTAATAACCCTCGCCTATAAATTGCTTCATCTGACTCATGCGGTTGTGGAAGAGCGTTTGTCCAGAAGAGAGTAACTAGATACCAGTCTGACTTCTTTTTAGTGAAATAATGAAGTACTGTGTTTCCTGAATTATCCAGCTAAGATGTTTGCTTAAAATTATTTAAGTAGTCTTTTTAAAAAAAAAATAAATCAGTCGGTGCAGTTGAATTCTGTTGTAGTGTTCAAGCATGAAGTTGTGAGCTAAATTATGTTTCTGGGAAAAAAAGCTGAAGTAGGATATAAAATTGCAATTTTAATTTCTTTAGAAGAAGTCATTAGACTTCAAAACGTTTGTATGGTATTAGCTTCTGGCTGGTATTAGTTTCTGTATGGTATTAGTTTCTGTTCGTATGGTGTTAGTTTCTGGCTTGTACCAACAGAATTGGTTTCGTTTAGAGCCAAAGTGTGTGAAGTATTTGAAATGATGTGTCCTCTAAGTGCAGAGGGCGGTATCATCACCACCTTGGTATACAGCTCTACTTACTCTCTCCTTGCATTTATTGAAGTTTAAGATTAGCATGTGTGTATAATACAGAAAAACCGTACAAACAGAATGCAGACAAATAGCTTTTCTTTTCCTTATTCTGGGCCCTTCTTTTGCAGGCTGTAAGGAAACAGTTCAAAAGAGTGTAGAGCAGATAAGGTTTTTGGAGGAGGGGAACTTTAGGGCTTAACATCTCGTTTCTGCATTACATTCATAGTCATTTGATTCTCTGCAATATTTGTAACTTAATATACTGAATGTAATCAGAATGGCATCTTAGCAGTGCATTAGTTACTGTGATAATGCTGTAAGTTTTGGTTAAAAAAGTATATATGAATATGGAGGCATAATTTTTACCTTTTAACTGCAAGTTCTTACGTGTTTTGAAGTGTTACAAAGACAGGGAATTGAAGAAGAGCTGATGAATAGAAATTCCTAGTGTATCTAGGAGTACTGTTATGCAAAATACTGTAATACTGAAATATTTTTGCCAGTGGCACCTCCTCCTTAAGGACATACCTTGCACTGTCAGCAATCAAAAGTCATTGCCTTTGAGCTGACCTAACAGTTGTTCTACTATTGCTGGTTTCAGGGACATCTTTGGTAGCTGATTGCATAGTGTATGATCCAGCAAAAAGCTCTGTTAAACTGTAGGCAAGCAGAAATGTTCTGATGTTTTCTTTCTGCTGAGAGTCTCCTCAAATCTTTATGGAAATGCTTTTTTGGGGGGGCGTGGTGTGTGTGTGTGTAGATTATAACTGGTAACCTGCTCCCAACTGAAATACCAGATGGGTAAAAAGGACAGGAGAATGGAAATTTGAATGTATACTGATGGGCAGTTAAATTCACTCCAGCAAAATTTGTCAGTTTTTAAAAATAATCGTTTCCTATTTTCCTGTTCTACTGATTGTATCAAGAGTTTATTTATAAGACTTAAGTACACAAACCTTTAGGTTGGTTTTGTTTTCGGTTTTACTTTGTTCTTCAAGGAGACCAACTGACTCTTTCTTAGACATCCCCACTTCCTAGTCAGTTTTACCAGGCTTAACACTTAAAAAATGGGGCACTGGGGAAAGTAATTATCAGATTGGTGAGCACTTTTTTTTTTTCCCTTTTTTTTTTCTTGAATTTGAAGTCAGTGAATATGTTTTGCACAAAGGAGTGCCTTTTTTTCAAGTTGATAATATCCCCTTTGTGAAAAAAATAGATAAATAGCATGGTGAATTGAAGTGGTGTGCTGCTTTGAGAGAAACAGCATTCCTGTGTTTCCTGATAATGTGGGAATCTCTCAGTGTGAGAGATGTACCCGGTCTGTGGTAGTTTGATACCATTTCAGTGGGTAAAATCAATTTTACATGATAGAAAACTGAGCTTGTACAGTCTAGATAAGGGGAATGATTGTATTGGATTTGGACTTGGATAGGTGGAACAATGGATGTTCATTCATATTCAATGTATCTTCCAGGGATTACCATCAGCATAGAATGGATTTCCAGTTTGAAATGAAATACATTTATGTAAATTGCTTATTGTATTATATATATATACACACACCAGCTTTTAATAACTGCCAAATAAATACTTAAATCAAGCTCTGTTGAGTATTGTTAAAATACAGCTGTCATTTATGCATGTGACAGTCATTGGATAGTATCTGCATTGCTATGGATTGCAGAGACTTGGAATGAAACTGCAGAACTACTCCGATAGTAAGTAGGCAATAATTGTACTACTTCTGTCAAGTGTATTATTTTATCAATGGCTTTTTGAATTGTGGCTTTTTTGGCCTGGCAGTTTTCCTTTCCTTTCCTTTTTTTTCAAATGAACACATCTCTTCTTTGATGTTTGTCAGGCTTTTTGGCATTGTACTCTTCCTTCTGGTTACACGTCTATGTACTTTACTGGACAGACAAATGCTAAATTCTTCTTTTCTGTGAAAGTTCTGTATTTTGGTCTTTGCTGTTCCTTGTTACGAAAAAGCCTTGGGAGATGATGTATAATTGGGGAACTCTGTGCTGGTGCTGCTGATGGGCTGGAAATTCTCAAGACAAGAGGGAATTCCGAGAGAGTTGAATGGGCTACCCATTTTTCTTGTCATTAGTATGTTCTTGTGGGGTTTCACGTATGTATTTTTATAACTATAAACTCATTACAGGTTATTCACAGAATAATTACATTCACATTTTCCCATCCTGTAACAAAGTAGCTTCTCTTAGAGATTATATTCTGTCTTGATGGTATAGACATTTGAAGGAGGCTATATTTTAAATGGATTGTGTGACCTGACATCAGAAAGCTAAACTGAGAGCTACTGCATCAGTACTTCAGGGGAAATTCTTCAAGACAACCACTCGACAGCAACTAGCAGCAGATATATCAGTGTCGTGAACACTGAAGATCAAACCTTTGGCAGTGGGGATTCTGATTTTAATTTATGTAGAGCAGTAATGTATCATGAATTATTCAGGTTTGTCATACAGTTTCGTCGTACGCTGGCTTTAATGCCTACGTGGCTGCACCTCTAGTCTCTGCCTCATTTGTGAACTCAGTTCTTTGAGGGGTGGTACTACAAGTAAGATTACCAAAATAAATGAACTTGGTTGAAGTAGTTACCCCCCAGGGGAAGGTTGAGGGGCCGTATAATGCATATGGAGCATGGCCTCTTGACTATGAAATTGCGCTAAAATTTCCAGTCAGGTTTTGTTTCTTCATGTGAATAGTCTATCTGGTAAGAATGTATCTGGTACATCTCCCTTAAATTTATGTGCAGTTCTTGTATTTCTACTTCTGGTGAAAGACAGGGATGAGTTTTAGGCCACAGACATCTTCTTGTCTATCTGCAGAGCAATACTAAGATGCTATGAAGTCTCCATAATCTCTTCAGTGAAAATTTAGACAGGTTATCCAAGCTCTTGGTGTTGACCACTGTACTTCACCTGGCTGAGTTAGTTTGAGTTGTTTCAGGGCTTGCTTGCTCCATCTTAGCTGTGGGGAAGAGCAGTGCAGGGACATTTTTCTATACTGACGACTCAGTAGGTCAGTAAACGAGCACACTATGAAACTGGTATTACTGTAGGCATGCCAGGCTATACTTATGTGTATATACGTATCTGTGCTGTAGTCTTTGGATACGTATTTATGACCTTTTACTCTTTTTGACCAGTGGCCAGATCTGTGTGCCAGCTAGCTCCGTGCTGAAGCTTTTGCATGAGAGTCAATAAGATAAGTTGTAGTGAAAGCACAGCAGTGCCCAGTGGGCTACTGGGCAGGGTGTGTAGGCCTGTCAGAAATATGCAGAACCCTTCAGACTGCTGATCTTCACGATAGGCTTGAGCAGTAACTTCTGCTTGATGGGAGTCCCAGTTAGTAGAAGATGTAAGCCTTACTCAAGCAGATAAGGTAGCATGATATACACGTGAGAGTAAAGTTTGTTTCCAGATAGATGTAAAAGTGTATAGGGCTGACTTTACAAATTAGCTGTACAAAAATGCATTGGAAAGGCCTAAAATAGGTGTTCTGTTACACTCGGAATTAACTGAAGTATTCTCTGGCCAAATAATGTGCTGCAAAGACTGTTTTTATAAAGTATATATTTATAGTGAACTGTATGCTTTTTCCCGTAGGGAAGATTTTCAGCCTGTCTAAATTATATGGTGGTTTTGTAATCTGAGCTGATGTTCAACATCTGAGCTGAGTCACCAGATTTGAGTCCAAAGGAGACTGGAGTGTGCGTGAAAGCATTCTCTCTCTTGCCGAGTCTCTCCCCCCGCCCCTGCTCCTCCCCTTGTATGGCAACATCCCTGTGAAATTTCAGCACCGTAATTTTTAGTTGTACCTTAAAACATCTGAGTGCAGTTGCCAGAAGTAAATTCCGGTGTGATTTCCCAGCAGTGAGTTGAGAGGATGCGTTAGCAGACCGAAGGCAGGTTATTCTCAGCACAGTTCAGTTTTTGGTTGTTTTGCCAGTGGTTTGGGCATGGCTCGGAGTAGGGCAACAAAGGAAAAGGGCACCTAGACGGAATTCTGTCCTCCATTGCTCGGTCTCGGGTTACTCCAGCTTTCTCCACAGGTCGAGAGGAGGAGTGATTTTGGTACGGTGAATTGTTTTTGGAGGAGCTTCTGACTCCTCATCGAGGGAGGCCAGCTACCTAGCACAGCAGCGCAGCTTCCTGCCCAGCCTTGGGCACCTGAGTTCTTCTGGCACTCCTGTGGAGATGCTTTGAGTGCAGAAGTCAAAAGATTTCTCTTAAGAGAAGATGTACAATTTGCTGTGTCTTGCAAGACGCTTCAGTTGACTTTCTTGATGGTTTTGTTGATTAAAAAGGAAATCTGGTTAAATAACCCTGTGCATATAGGTTTGTATCTGGAAACTAGAAAATTTATTCAATTCTTTCATCGTCATTACTCTGAACTAAGCTGCTTCTGGGAGTATCCAGTAATTGTCCTATTATTAAAGTCTAAGGGGCTTTGTTAGAGGAGAAAGTAAGCAGATCTGCAGAAAAAAAGAAGTGTTTCTGAATTTAACTTGTCTCTTTATACTTATGGATAGAACAATTTATATTTCAAGACAGTTACTATCCAATTAACTTGAAGGCGAATTAAGGTAAATTTGAATTTTGCTCCATTTAAAATGAAAGAAATTATAGAACATTTAAATACTTAACTGTAAATTGTATCTTAAGTCCTGTGTCAGTTATGATGGTAGTTTCCTGTCATTTTTAATATCTTTTCAGGAGCTCCCCAAATGAAAAAAATATGCAGAACTGACTATTCAAGGAAAAGCAGTGAATACAAATTTACTGTCCACTGTGCAAATTAGAAGAACTAGGGAAAAATGGGAGACATCTTTCCCTTTTAAACTCTCTGAGATATCCTCAGTATCCTTGTAATTAAAAAGAAGAATGGAGTCAGAGGTATAATGATGTGATTTTTTTTCAATTCAGTCACAAACTTTCTAGATTTAGAATGCGTTGGTTTTGTTGTTGTGTGGTTTTGTTGTTGTTATTGTTGGTTTTGTTGTTTGTTGTCATGGTTTTCCTAACGACTTAGGTTATAGCCTTGTTCATGTAAGTAAAGAGGCCTTATTGCCTTCTACTTGGTAAACAGTGGGGAAAAGTAGAGATCCCAAATAGCTGCTTTTTCTTGGTGTCTTGAATACTTTTAACAGCTTTTACATTCATCTGTATCTGGGTGACTGAATAGGAAACATCCAAATGTGTTAGTTGAACTTGAATCTAATTCAATATTAGCTAAGGGAGAAAAATCCTATTAATTAGACAGTGAAATACCTTCTGAGAGAAATTCTGTTATGTAGATTGCAGGAAACCTGAGTTAAATTCTTAGAAATATTCCAGGAGGAATAACACGAGAAGGACATCTGGGCAGAAAGATGAAGCTTCTCTCCTATTTATGTCTGTATAGAAGTGGATGCTTCATATCAGCTTTGTCTGATTTTATTATTTATTTCTGTTTTTTTAAGAGACCAAATCTTCATCTCCACATAGTCACAGAAATACTAGAATATAGATTTGGAAGGACATTTCAAGTTCATGTCTGTCTCGGGCGAAATCAGTTACTAATAATCATGCTGAGTAAGTAGCTGGTAAATTTTCCTGGGAGGGTGAAAGCTCTTGTCACTGAGAGCAGGTTAAGTGCAGACTGGTTAAGCATATGAATTAACCATATGGTTAATCATCACCCAGCTTCTTAAGCAAGTTTTGCAGCCATCTGAATTCTGCTGTTGCCAGAGTTTGAAGGCAGTGTATGCATAGCTGCAAACAGACAGTAGTCCTTCCTTATCCCAGAAAATAGGCTTATGTTGAGGTGCGTGGGGCAAAAAATCCCCAAATGCTGCATTTATTCAAGGAGCATTTGCTTTTCTCTGCCACTTAGAGGTCAGAACTGGACAGTCTGAGCCCTTTGTTGTGGCATTTTTAGATCTTTGTACCGAACAAAACCAATGTCAAAGAGTGTATAATTGGGAAACCAGCATGTTTTCTTTCCTCATATTCTTAGTGTGTTCTTCTGCCTCTATAATTATGTGGATTGCTTATCTCAGCATGGGAGTGACGTTTGAGAGAGATACCAAGCATCTTCTGAATGTGTCCAAAGAAAAGCATGGAAGCTGGTGAAGGATCTAGAGAATGAGTCTTATGCAGAGTGGCTGAGGTAACTGCGGTGGTTTAGTCTGGAGAAGACTCAGGGGGAGACCTTATTGCTCTCTCCAACTACCTGAAAGGAGGCTGTAGTGAGGTGGGAGTTGGTCTCTTCTCCCAAATAACAAGTGGAAGGACACGAGGAAATGTCCTCAAGTTGTGCAAGGGGAGGTTTAGATTTGGCGAAGAAATTTTTCCTGATACCCAAAGGGTTGTGAGGCTTTGGAAGCCTCTGCCCGGGGACGTGATTGAGTTACCATCCGGGGATGTATTTTAAAGATGTGTAGATGTGGCACTTAGGGCCATAGTTTAGTGGTGGACACGTCAGTGTTAGGTTTATGGTTGGACTTGATGATCTTATCTGTCTTTTCCAACCAAAATGATTCTATGATCCTATGACTGGGAGGCAAATTTGGATGCCGGTCGGGCTGGATGGTTCTTTCTGCCCCTCTGATGTACAGTGACAGAGACACTTGGGTGCAGAGCACTCCCCAAGGGCTCTCCCTGCTGAGCCTTGGCTGATGGGCTGCCACGCTGCCCACCTCCTCACCCCACTCCTCTAGGGGGTGACGTGAGGTTGCGGTGCGGTGACACGAGGCCAGTACCCCAGTGAAATGTGGTTAATTGTTCCTTCCCCAGAAGCACCATCAGCCACCTGCTTTGAGAACAAATCTGGTCCAGCAGATGACTGATCGTGCTCTCAGGGCCAGCGCCATAGAGTTGGTTTACAGTAAATGCTGTGAGCAAGACCCGTAAGCCACATGAAAGATCACTATGTAAACAAGAAATGAATCACTCTTAGGAGAAGATAAACAGGCCAGTATGGGAACTTTTTTTTACATAGTGGGGTGGGATTTGTGTGTGTTTGTTTGTTTGTTATTCCTGTGCTGGAACTCTTGGGTTTTCATTCATGTATTTTTATTTTTTAAACGATTGAGTGTTCGACTGCAAGTCAGAAATGGTTTGGTGTTTCTTTTCAGTCTCCTTTATTGAAAAAGTTTGTGCAAAGGGATTTTTCCTTCTGTATTTTGTGTATTTTTCCCAATTCTGGTCCCTCTACAATTAGTCCTTGAGGAGTATATTTAACTAGAAATAATCCTGAACTTGTGCCACTTAGAGATTAAGAGGAAATCACTCCCTGTTTCTCTCTATGCTTCTTGTCAATTATTGAAGAAAGCGCTGTGAACCAGATCAGCAGCTTTGGTCCAGGTGTCAGCTTTTCAACTAAAATACTTTGCTGAACTTTTAGTATCTGCTTATTTCTCAAATGCCTGTATTTTCCCTATGCTTTTGATTCGGTTACCACATCACAGCTTGCCTTCACGAAACGATATCCCTTGCCAGCTTGCTCTGACACTTAGTGAAAGTGCTGCTCTGATCACATCCAGCCCCATTAGTCAAACCTTCATGGCAGGGCAGGTGCACGCTGCAGATTGTGGCTGTTGCCTTTACAGTATGGTCTGGATGCAAATGCTGTTTCAGTGGCGCTTAGCAGGAGTTGGAGGTGGGAGGGTAATTCTTATTTTCAGTCTCTGGTAGGATGTATGTGTTAGTGTACTGTTAGTTGTGTTATTAATTACACGTGTCGGGAATTGTTAACGAAATGTCAGATAAACAATTCCTTTTATAAGCAGGAAGGCATCAGGGTAAGGTTTTCATCCCATCTTCAGACTGTAAATAATTACATCAGCGGCTCTTTTCCCTCCTGTCAATCCTTAAGCTTTGGGGGTTTGTGACAGTCACCTTTTCCTCTTTTACAATATGAGTGTCATATTTCTCTCTTCAGAAACCTTCAGTAACCTCCCAGCTTACTATGGGATGCTACACAGCAGAGTACTGTCTGACACTAAGGCCCCTTTACAATCTATTCCATTGAATTTAGAAAATATTCTTAAAGCTTACAGAGTCCTGAATTTTTTGAGGGATTTTATCATAGCAGGAGCTCATTTACATGCAACTTTAATGTGTTCATTGCAAATTGATTTCAGTTGCTTTTAAGTCAGGTGATTTGTGGGGATCATTGTTTCAATCACGACTTCGAGACATTTGGATTTTGGAGTAGGATCAGAGAAGTTACTCAGATTTGTGGTTGACCATACTGTCAGTAACTGTAACGATGTCTGTGATTCCCCAAAGTGTTAGGACTTAAGAAAATGGACTGTTGCAAAGGAGTTAACGTTTTTCCCAAGCTGCTCTCATCTCAAACACTGGGATAGTCCTAGCTTTAGTTCTCGCGTGTCCTTAAACATGGATGAGTTTGTCCATCTGCCACATATAAATTTTCAATATGTTCCAACAAATGCCAGTGCTGCCCCGGGTGCAGTGCTGGATTCAGTGTTCTGCTCCACAGCTGAAGGAGTTTTTTCCTCCTTTCTATTAAAACTCTGTCTTCAACTTGTAATCCTCCTGCATGACGCGTATGTTGCAGTGATTTTACTGCTGTAAAACCACAGTATAAAATAGTTCAAAATTGGATAAATCTCCAGTTGTGGCACAGGAGAAAATGAAGTTAGTGGTGCACTGTCAGTCTGGTAATTAATCTCAGGTAATCTCCTGGTGCAGGCAGTGGTGGTACCGGGGCAGGTGTAGGTGCCTGCTGCTCTTCCTGACTAGGTGTGCAACTCTTCCACTGACATTTAAGTAATAGTGTGTGATGTTGCCTAGGTCACAAAGGAAAAAAGAAGAGGGACACAAAAAAAAAAAGGGGGAGAGGATTGCAGTGCCTGGCTGGTCCCTGTGTGTTTCACTAGCCTGTGGGGAAGTTGGTGGCTATTTCTTAGTTACCTTTCTGGTCTCAAAGTCACACAGGATATTCAGATGTAGTGAATAATGCACTGCGTAGAGAAACGAGATACTGACTTCCCGGACCCTCATTTAAGAAAGCCCTTGATACCAAAGTTTCCTTTTTGTCACTGGCGCTGGTGTCAGAGGCAGAGTGCATGGGAACATGACAGAGAAGGAGTTAGCAAACCCTGCTGACGTCCAGCACCAAAAATAAAATGTTTAGTGTATGCAGCCAAAACATTGCTCATGTCAGGAAAGACTACATTGCCTGCTCGTGAAGTAAATGTGGTAACCTCCGTGTCACTGTATACGTAAAATTGTTGTACTGAGTTTTTGTTTCCTTCCTTTTATGCAGCATTTGATGCTGAATTATGTACAGTCCGTGATGAATTGCATACAAGCAGATGAGCTGAACTTTATTTTTCCCTGTTGTTAGTTCTTAATATTTCAAAACATCTCCAATTTAAGAAAAGCTGAAAAATGGCAGAAGAATGTGAAGAAAATTGAAGATGAGTGATAGGAAATAGAAGTGAAGGAAAGAGACAGTTTTTGAAGATTCATCGGTGTGGGGAAAGAGGAATGAATAGCAAAAGAAAAATATCAAAATATGAAAATGCCTTTTTTTTTAAAAAAAAAAAAAAAACAACACTCATTTTTCTTAATCACAATCTTGGGTTCTTCAAGTTCTCTACTTGTTTTTTCTTCTTAATAATTAAATGTCTTTTGACCTCTAGAGGCAGAGGTTTCTGTTTAATAAAGCAGTTGTCAGACATTTGATTGATAGCGCTAGTGTACTGTAGGTCTAATTACAATTATAATTTGGTGGAAGTGGCCAACCAATCCATTTGCTTTGCCTGGGCTCTACCTAATTCTGCATTACAGGCTCCCTTGCTTGCAACAAGGAATAATAGACCAGGTGACACTCAGTGCTTGGGTTATTTTATTAAGATAAGTTTATTAAAATAACGCTTGGGTTATTTTAAAAGAACAACTATATTTGCATATGATAGCTAAAAACTATGAAAGAAAGCCCAAGAATAATACCCAGGTACCTCTTACTTGTTTGTTGGTTTTTTTTTTAATGTGTACATGCACACATTTTTCTTATATGTGGTTATTTGTATGTATAAAAATAAGGATATCTTTCCTGCAGTATACATCCCTCGCAGAAGACACTATAGTGGAATAACTGATGTGGTCACTGGTTAAGTTGCAGTCTGGTCAGAAATGTTGAAAGACTATTTTCACATTGTATGAAGAATGTAAGGAGACCTGGACACAGTTTCTTCCCAGTGAGCTCTAGAGTTACTGCTGGGTAGGGGACTGCCTTGGTTTGCTTTCGCTTTGGAGGAAATACATGGTTCCTATTCCAGGTGAATAAAGTATGGAAGATCATTTTCACAGTTTTGACTGAAAAACATTACCAGACAATTCAGTTTCTTCTGAAAGTAAATGGTTCTGCCAGATAAGGACTGTTTTATTTCCTTTGTAAAAGAAAGAAACAACGAGTTGATACGAACTAAGGGAACAACTTTGGTCAAAGTCACGCATAGAGAGTATAGTTGGAAACTACCGTATCTAAGTGAAAGTACATCGTAATACTGCTGTGGCTTCCTTGGTGGAAGGCAAGTTCATTATCTCTTCACTCTTTAGGCTACTTCTAGAATTAAATTAGCTTTGTTACCGTGGCTGTTCTTCCTTGATAGGTGGCCTTGGATGTTTTTGCTTTTTGGCTTACAAATGTTATTTCATGGTGTGTGGTTAACTCTGAATTCTATTGCAAGTGATTCGTGAGGGTTTTTTATGTGCAGACACTAAGGTGGCTGCAGAGGTAGAGCAATGAAATAAGAGATCTTACTCAGTCCATTTTAGGCTTCTCTAGGAATGTTTTTGCACTAATGCCTCTCCATTTAATATTTGACTGAGTAACCTGCCGTCTCACCTTAACACTTTCTTTTTTTTTCTTCTTCATGATAGATCTCTGAACAACAACTTTTTCACGTAAATTGACAAAAGCAGAGAAGAAATGGCCAGTTCAGCCCGAGAACATCTGCTTTTTGTGCGACGTCGCAACCCGCAGCTACGATATACTCTGAGCCCAGAGAATCTGCAGAGTCTGGCATCTCAAGGCACCATGGCTGAGAACATGAACTTGCAGCGTGCCAACAGTGACACTGATTTAGTGACCTCAGATAGTAGGTCCAGTTTGACAGCCAGTATGTATGAATACACCTTGGGGCAATCTCAGAACCTCATCATTTTCTGGGATATTAAGGAAGAAGTAGACCCTACTGACTGGATAGGACTTTATCACATAGGTAAGTCAGAACTGTTTTGTAATTTTTCTGTGTGTTTCTTGCTCTTTTGCCACTTCTTTTCCGGCATGTATTCTGGCACACTACATAATTAATCTAAAGATAAAGTTGAGGTAATACCACAGAGAATTACCTTTGATTTATCCTTGCTTTTACTAGAGCAGTGAACTATGTAAAAACATGATTCTGATTAATATAGATCTAGTTCAATGATGACCTGCTAGAAGGTGAAATGCCTTCTTAAAAGACAAATGTGTATACCATTTCTTGTTTTCACCTTTGCTGGTGGCTGCCTCGCAGACTGGAAGATTGTGAGTACTGTATTCATCGTGTAGCTTGACATGCTTACAAGTCTATGCAGTTTTTTTGACGAGTAAATTCTCAACATTTGTAAAAAGGTATTTCGTAGAAGTCTTTGCTTGTGTAGAACTGGAGTTGTATCAGTTCTGAAGAAGTGAGAATTTCTGTAGGAATACTTGTAGAAGTAAAACCTCTAAAGAGATTCTTTTATGTGGCTTTTGTTGTGGTATTGGGATGTTTCATGGGGAACTGGAAAGAGCACTAGGCTGACGTGCAAGGGGCCTGTGGGCAGTGTGTGCGTTAGCAAATAATGTGACCCTATCATCATCAGCAGCATGTTTGGGTTGGGATTTCCACTGTATTATGTTTAATCAGGTCCCTGGATCCAGACATCCCAGCTGCACGTGTGTTTTGGAGCTGTCCAAAGGACAATCTGTGTCCCCACTAGGAACTGGAGCATAGCTAGCGGGTAGCTGTAGTGGCACATGGGGTTTAATAATCTTCTCAAGGAATCCAGTTCATGTGCACTAAAATTATTCTTTGAATTTAAGTAGCGCTCAGTAAATGGGACTGCTCAATTGATTTGTTTCAAAATTGCACTGCTTCTCTGAACCTAATTACTGGTGTAGAAAGGAACTGTTGATTCAACCCGTCAAAAGCACGAATAGCAGAAACTGGTGGAAACAGGTCTGACCACTGGAATTTTGTCCGTGCTGGGACTAAGCTTAGTTCAATGAAATCAGTCTCAGTAGTATTTTGGAGAGGTATTTTCTGTGCCAGCTTTTTCCAAGGTGTTCCATTTATGCATTACTTAATCACAGAACCATTAAAATTGGAAAAGACCCTCAAGATCACCAAGTCCAACCATAAACATAACACTGCCAAGTCCACCACTAAACCATATCCCTAAGCACCACATCTACATGTCTTTTAAATAGCTCCAGGGGTGGTGACTCAGCGTGATGTGTAGACTCTATTTCCAATTCTCATTCTTTTTTTGTCTGGTATTTTTTTTTCCAATGTTACTTCAGCTCCACAAACTGGACAGTTCTGTTGCTTACCTGGTTATAGAAGCTCTGTTGGAGTTGCTGCATGAGCTGCAGTCTTTCCTGGAGTGAACTGTGGATATGAGCTAACATTTAAGCCACGTAAATTGTCTCCATAATAAACAGAAATGAATCTTCCCAACAGCATTAGCAGCTGAAGTGTGATCTGTGCTGTAAAATAGGCATACTACTAAATGAAGCTTAAACTTTCCAATTTAAAGACATTGAGAGCTTCATCTGAAAAAAGGCTTGACACTCCTTCCCATTGTTTATTTTCATTGTACACAGCACTTCAGGCTTGGTATTCAAGATGCTAAAATACAGCATCTTTCTGTAAAATTCTCATTGGTTCTTATTGTAGGCTATAAGTGATTTTTATCCTACTTTCATGATTAAAAATATTTCTACTTTCAGGTTGTTGAGCCCTGAAAGTACAAAACACTGTTAACACAGGATAAGAATTCTATAAGGAAGGGCCAAATTTATGCCTCTTGGGCCTAAACACCCCATCATGCTCCTGTGTAATACCAGAGTGTTTGAGTATGTTGGGTTTCCTCTTTTCTTGTTAAGTGATGAAAGGTCTGGGAACTCATTCACATTAAGCTTTGGTCTCCACTGCCACTTAAAATCCATGGGCACCAGTGAGAGTTCTGTTACTGATTTAAAATAGATATGAGCAGAATCTTTAAGATTTGTGATTCCATCCTTCTGAATGATGGAATTGCACATTTTTTACAACAGAGGTAATAATATATTCATCCTGACAGGCATGTCTATCTTTGATTTAGTGTTTTTGATAAACCATTAAGTGTCTAGCATCTTTTAAAAAATACATATATATTAAAAAAAAAAAAAGATTAAGAAATTGTAAGAGTATGATCTCAAATCCTTTAATTTGCATAACTTGTATAGTCATAATTAAGGTAAGTTAAATTCCACAGGGTGTAATCCAGAATTTTCAGTCCTTTGTAATAATTACCATGAGGTACCCCTAGTTCCTACTTACTCCTTTAGAAGCTGAGGACTCTCATTTCTTCTTTTCTCAGGAGAGGGATGTTTGTGCGTGAATATATTTAAAAATAAAAACTCTGTCCTCAAACATGCTACTAATATTCAACATAGTTGCTTAAGGTTATCCATCCTGGTTTTTTCTTTAAAATGAAAACCATTTCACTTACAAAGTCTCTCTCCACTGGCACTGCCTCCTGAAGACAGTGGAAGTTGTATGTGGTCACTAACACCAGACAGCACGGGGGCTGTGCCAGCCTGCTGCTGTACCTCCAAGGTTTCCCTTCTGGTAAAGCACCATTTTTGAAGGAGCTAAGAGAAGAAAACAGCAAATATATTGCTCTTACTTAAAAGAACACATTGCATAACCAGAAGCACAGTCCTGTGACTTTTTTTTTTTTTTTTAATGTTGGTTGTACAATTAACTGTCATGAAAGCTGGGTCAATGTTCTGAGGGTGAGAAGTTGGTTGTTAATTCTGTAAATAAAGTGAAGATGAAATTCTAAAAATGAGCATTGTTCTGAGCTGAGGCATTAGTACACAGAGGTCTGGCAAAGGTGTGAAGCAATCCAGGTACTTTATCACTTCAAATTAGTTTGGTAGAATGCATCCATTATAAAAGGAACTGAAAATGACACACTAGGAAACTGCATTGCCTCTTCATTCATTAATTTATTCAATTAGTGCTCTCTCATTAGTTTTCTATCGTGAGAAAGTGCTTCTGAGTGTGGTTTTTACTGCATGGTTAAAACTGCAGTGGCTCACTAGGAATCCCCCCAAACTTGTTAAATCCCTTTCTTTTGAAGAGCCTGACTCCAAACACATTCACCCAGGCATCAGTTGGTGCGGTTGCTCACAGGCTGCCAGTAATCAGAGCCACTGCCTTGACTACTAGGTTGTTTGCAGATGTTTGGCTTACTAGAATACTAGATGGAGCATTTGTTAGCGCAGTAGAACTTCAGTGAAATGTTTGGCCTGCTAAATGGTTATGAAAAGAGATGTTATGTTTTTAAAAAGAATAAAGCCTAAGGGGAGAAACCGAATCATCTTATTTGAAAGGACTGATTCTTTTTAAGTGCATGTGACTTTTATTATTTTTTTTTTTTCCAGACTCCTGTTCTAAAAAAGGAAAAAGGAGAAGGAAGTAATAAATGAATAAATACTTGGGTATAAATAACTCAGTGTCGTTCTCTGCAGTAACTTCTAAGCATTCATTTTTAAATGTCAGAAGTTGAACCTAACCGCAAAAAAATTCTTCATAGCTCTACATGGCTATGTATATGTAGAAATAGCTGTTTACAGAATATTGTATTTTAAGGGATGTTTTTAGATACATATGTGATCTTGCTGGTTTTAGTCCCAAACTCGTGTCTTCTGTTTCATCACTTTGTATAGCTAAAATGTGATAGGTTTTCTTGGTGAAGGGCTGCTTTGTACAGAGGGTCTTTTTATTTAGGTGGTTTTTTTCAGCGTATTCCTAAGGATTAACGGGAAAAAAAAAGTGTATGTGGGAGACACAACATATTCTGTGAAGGCAAACATCCTTTTTCCTGTTTATTTCTGGCTTCATACTGTCTGAACTTTTTTAAGTGTCAGTATCACTTCTTGAACAGTCTTGTCCATCAAGTTTTGTCGAAGCAGCTTTCTAGCTCCAGAGGCGAGATGCATGAAGACTGTAGATAACACATCTATAAAAGCACAGAAAGTTGTCCCAGTGAGACTATGTGCAAGGGAGAGCTGTTATTTCTGAGTCCTAGCTCTTCTTTGGGTAAATCAGGCAGTGTGGCGTAAACGTGAAATTGTCAAATCTGAAATACAGGTTTTATCATTTTGAATTCAGCTTTAAGCTTTGCCTAGAATGAACTTCTCGTATCTTCTTCAGGACCAGTTACATCACTTGAAAGTGACAAAGCATTATGGAATTTGGAGAAGGGACTTTATTAGTAGGAGTATTGTACCTTTCCTTACTCTGAGGAGTAAAGGTAAATTTTCAGTCTTTCTGTCCTAATGAGAAGGAAGGAAGAGGTCCAGTCTCTCAATTTTTTAAAAATCTTTTTTTAAATAAAAAGAACTCAACTAGGATTTAAACTGAAAACCTTCTTCATCTTTTGAAGTAGTAGAACACTACAGAATTTAACAAACATTTTTTTCCATCCTGTTAGACCCACAAAGTTTTCTTGTCCTCTTGTGACCCAGCTGTTGCTCTGTATGTGTGTTTTAAAAATGCTTGTTACAAGGAACACTTAAGCTATTGGAGTTTTGCAGACATTTTTTTCATCTAATTAAGAGAAATTGAATCTTGCTAGGGGAAGAGTGGTCAGGCTCTGGAATCCTGTAGTGAGTAAAGCTGCACAAAGTACTGGACCCAGTTGAAATCAAAAAGGAGACATAGATATTCAGCTCAAAGGGACTATGAGATGTCCCAACTTTATTACTATGGTGTTATTGTAGCAACAGGGTACCAGGACTTCCCTGGGAAGTGAGAACTGCTCAAGAAGATGAGCAGGTGGACTCTCCACTGCTGTGGGTTGCAGTTGAACCTTGATGAGTTTTATGGGTTGCCATGAACTCTAATATTTAAAGAAATCAGAAAGTAGGAAATAACGAAAAGTCAGGAGATAGAAGCAAACCCTACTTTTGGTTTAAATAGATTAACTCCCAGGGCCAAATTTCCCAGGTTAGCCTATTTTTGTACTAATTTGTGGAGTCCTATTTATGAGATGCATGGCCTTATTCTAGAGAGCCTTAGCACATTTAAAATGCTATCAAAGGTCATTATATTTATTTCCATCAGCTGCTTTGCAGAGGCTGCCTGGCTTTTTGTTACACCTACAGCATGGATCCAGAATAGCATTATAAAAATAAAGCAAAAATCAAACAAAAAACCCCAACAACAAGTTATATAGGGCAATTTAGATAGGATCTAGGTTTATACTAAGCCTCCTAGGGTAATGGATTTTGGAGCCTTTCCATTTTGGGTCAGACAAGATTAAAAAGAAAGAGGCTTTCGCATAAACTGCCTTTAATACATTTAAAATAGCGGCTTACATTAGACAGAGAGATTATAAAATGTTAAGATACTTTGTTCCCAGAAGATTTCTCTGGTTTCCAGTGTAGAAAACATACAAAGTAATAACTTCATTATCTTCCAGAAAAGACCAATTATTCACTTGTTTTATTTTTTCCTTCCTGTTTAGCAATATGAGTACTTTTCTGTACTCTTAAATCTGAGCAGTACTGTTAATACTGTAGTAGTGCCCTCGTAGAATTAAACAATGCTTGGACTTGATGATCTTAAAGGTCTTTTCCAACCATAGTGATTCAGTGTGATTCTGTAATGCCTATTGACTAGTTACTAAGCATAACAGTAGTAATTTGTGGTTACTCCTCATTTTGGCTGCTGCTGAAGTCTGCAAACCATGGGCTTGACTTTCTGAGTAGAAGAGTCTTTCTTTACCCAGCTGGTTCCCCGATAGATTCTTTGGCTTGTGCTTCCAGGAGGCTGGTATTGCACTGTTTCTCATCAGCCACTGGGGATTTGTTTTATGTTTGGGGTTTTTTTTATGACATCATCTGAGTATCTGAATGTCACTGTGGTGATTTTGTTCTCTTCAAAAAGTAAACAGAAAGACCAGCTATGGCTCTGAAGCTCTGGAAGAGCCGTACTTGTGCATCTTGAGATGTCAGTGAAACTCCCACTAGAGATGTATGCTTAAATAATATGTGTAACAAAGAAGAAGTCATAGTCAATAATAAGTAGGAGAGAACTTGAATTCCTCTTGGCCTGCATCTGGATTGGTGCTAGTCCACGTCTGTGTGATGCTGGTATTTGCGATAAGCAAAAGTGTGTGAAAAAAGCTGCCTTGAAATATTTCCTTTGCTGGTGACTTAGTAATATTTAGGGAAAGGCTACCTCTTGAGTGGGATAATAGAAAGTGAAGACAGTCTAACAAAGGAATTGTATCCTAAAATCATATGTGGTGAGGCTTACAGTAGTTCAAAAAAAAAAAATCTGTAACAAACCAAGGGCCTTCAGAAGCTTTCCCTCCGGGTATTGCATTTCCATCTTATTCTTTAATTTCTTCCTAGATCCTGACCCCCATGCAGAGCTAATTTTTCACCAACAGAAAATTCAGTACTTTCTCCTCCTCAGCTGTGAGCTAGTAAATTTTGCTCAAAAATCCATGTGTAGACGGCATAGTAAGTTCTACCTACTGCAAAACTTAGAAGACGTGAATAGAAGGTGCTTTCTCTATCTCTTCTCATTGCATGCAGCAGATACCTTAAAAGATGAACTTACTACATTAAAATACAGTTGTTATATTTGTTTAAGAAGAGAATTACTTTCCTGCTGAAAAGAAAAACAAAACCTACAATCTGGTAGGATGATATTTCTGTCTGGAAGAGTTTCAAGCTGTGACAGAGAAAGTGCTGCCAAAACCTCCAAACTTTTCGTTTAATTGTGTTTAAGTTTTTGAGATACCCCTGACCTGAAAACTAGACACACGTAGCTGCAGGGAGGACGCTTTCAGCTGTGTTGTCAGTATCTTTCCACTGCAAGAGGTTTCGGTGTGACAACATTTATAATCCTTTGGATAGAAAGCAGTGCCACCTCACCCTGCCTTTTTGATGCAAGTGGCTGTTCCAGCAGATGGGAAGATGGGAAAATGGAAAACAACGTACACTTCTGAATTAATAATATTCCCTTTTACCATAGAACTGCCTTGTGTTTGCTGTAGGTTTTTTTATTTGTTTGGCTTTAATTTTGATTACTTTTTTTTTTATAGAAGACATTTGCTGAGCTGCTTCCTATCATCAAATCAACATGCTATTGAGTATTTTCAAAATAATTGGGGAAAAACGGTTATTTCAGATCACTTACGACTGAATTGAAAAAGTAGTTGCATTAATTCATCTATTGATTTGTTTCATGTAAGTAATAGATTGTGGATTCGTTTTGCATTATTCACAGTGTTAGAATTCCTCCTGTAAATTTTTTATGAAGGTCTTGACTCCTTCATCTGCACGGATTTATCAATGACGATAAGAATCTGAATTAATGGAGAAGTGTTATAAGCTGAGTGTTAAATCAAGTATGTTAAGGACGTGACCAGAGTAGATTGAACCAGTGGCACTTAAAAAGATGAGAAGCACACATACTGGGACTCTGAAAATAACACTTTATTGGTGGATATGTTTAATATAATCTTTTAATATATGCTGATATTGTATACATAGTTTCTTAAATTATAACCAGAGGAGTTTACTGAAGGCAACAGTGTTGATCTTGATAGGCCTTCTTTCCTAGCAAAGCTCATCAAGATGTGTTTTGCAACTTACACTATTTGAGGAACAAAAAGGATCCAGAGAATGACCACACCTGACCATCTTCTTGCTCCTCTGGTACAGAAAAAATTTCATCTGGGCCTGAGCAGTACCGAACCTTTGTACAATTTGCCAGTTTGGTTTAAGAATGGTACTGATGTGAGGTGAAGATGCTACAAGAGTGCAGTTAAACTGACTGTGCTTATCTGACGTTTTCTCCTTAGGAAAAACAAAGCTTACAGACATCTGTGTTGGCAGTGTTCGTTGTCTCTTTGCCAGCAGCATCCAGGACTTCATTGCTCTCACTCTGGTGGGCAGCCAATTCCTAGGCAAGCAAAGCCCATGCTTCAGAGCTTTGTTTGAAGGTCTGGTCAAACTCTCTTCATGAAATCTGCCTCCTTTGTCTAGCAGTCATTCAGAATTAATGTCAAACAGTTTAGTCTTTGGTTGTATTTTCAGTCACTAGTCACTAATTCCATCACTAATATGTCAGTAGTCCTTGAAAGTTAATAAAAATTAGATTCCTTGCCCTGGTTATTCATGCCCTGACCTCAGGAATACATTAATCCTTTAAATCCCAATGTGCAGTAATGCAAAAAATGAACCTAGAATTTCCATGAAAATGACATTTTCATTTCCCACATACTGTAGTAAGAAGAGGAGGAAAAGATGCAATAAAGATTCATTATTTTGCCTGGAGGAAACAAGATGAGTACTGTGAAGTGTTAAGTGAATGGAAATGAGGTTATCTTGAAAATGTGTAGAATATATTCAAAATAACTTGCATAGTTATGCAGATACATGATCAGATCTTAAGGGAAATTGACAAAGGTTATTTATTCTAAATGGACATATTTAAGAATTCAATTTCTGTTTGATCTCTTCTTGCATGTCACTGTTAACATCAAGCCCTCTTTCCTGTACCTAGAAGAAGGTTTGATGGATACGGGTCACTGGTTTCAAGTTTGCTTGCAGTAAGTGTGATTAGAAATGGAGTTCCTGATTTTCCCTGACAATAATTCTCTGATCATTGCTATTCAGTTGCAATTAGGAGTTTTCTTTATTGGATATAGTATGAATTGTCCCGCTTCATTAAATGCTTCTTACTTTGAGAATTTAAACTTTATCTGGTGGTCATAAATGTGGTTCACGTGAGTGGAGTCACACTTGACAAAATTTTGACAGATTAAAGCTCAAAGCTTGGACCTACTAGGTGTCATCTGTGAAGAGAAGTAAGAATCAAAGGCATTCGATGCCTTGCAAGATAAGGAACTTGATGTTTTGTCTTTGCCATCAAATGTGGAAGTGCTTTTTTTGCATATGAAGCCAGTTAAGCCTAAATGGTTTTGGCTTTAAAAGATGAAATATGCAAAGAAAACACGATAGTGACATAGCAAGCACATACCATTGTCAGAGATAAATATCTCCTAATGACCTCATACAAAAGGAAAATAATAACGTCTTTCTATATTTACTATAGTTTAATTTGTATATAGTGTTTCATGCATGACATAGTTTGGCAAATGGTAGTCTGCAGGGAGACAGAAAATTCAGTTCAAGAAATTTTTCAACATAGATGCATCTCTGAATTTTAGTAGGCTGCCAGACAAGTAGTTGCTTTCAAGATATTGAGTAAGGATGCAACAATCTACTGAAGTCAACAAGTAATAAGATTGTTAGGAGTTATTGATGGGGTAGTACTTTAATGTACAGGCAACAACACTTTCTTTGATGTCTTCTTCAACTTGTAAATTCTTTGAGCAATATGATGAAGTGTGCATTGTCCAGTTTCCTTTAAAAAAAACCCCAAACCTATATGGTTTTGGTAAGTAAAATCAAAGACAATTCACCTGACAATACTTGACACCAGTGGTATTTTACCAAATGATGTGAATAGCTTTATGGCTTCTGTTGTCCATTTGGCTAGATGTTCTGAGTCATTAGCACGTAAGATTGAGGTTTTGAAAAATGGTCTTAATTACAGCACACTTAATTGAGTACACTCATTCTCTCCTACCCAAGCAGTTAAATAAAAATTACCACCTTTCAGATTACTGTAGATTACTGTCTTTGGTGCTACCATTTACTGCCTATTGGCTGAACTGTGTTAAGCTGGCAGAGCATCTGCTCTCCCAGGAATTCAAACAGCTCTAGGCCAATTTAGCACCTTGAATGGGAGGAGGGAGAGCAGCAGGTGTAGCTGCAGGGAACCTGCAGGAGTGTGTAACCAGGAGTCAGAGGGACTGTCTCTCTGGCGGTAATTTGCCACTCGACTTGCTCAACTGAAATGTGCAGCAGTGACCCCAGCAGAGAGGGTGTGATGGGATGGGATTTGTAGGCTGCTGTAATAGGAGAGCGAGTCTGATTGTGCCTTTTGCAATTACTTATGCTCTGGGTTTACTTGTATTGCTGGGAGTACTCTGAGTTGGTGAGCCTTTGCTTCTAGTTGCATTTAATTCTAATGTTCTGGTTTTGTCCTGCAGGGTCCCAGGAATTCACTATTCTTTAAAAATATTCTGCTGCAAATACAAAAGACATCATGGAAATGTTATCTGTAGGTTCTTGCAATATATTTATACAAATTAATAAAGCTTCTTTGCGTTCATTAGTGTACACAGTCTTGTGGTCCTTTTTTGCTTGTTGCACGTTAAGACTGAGAGAGAAAGCTTTTTACTTCTGAGATTTCACACTAAAAAAAAATGAAGAAGATGTTTATCTCTTTTTTGGACTTCTGGCCGTGATTTTAATATAGTTGACTTTGATTTTTTTGCACTGGTAGAATGATATGACTTCTAAAGAATTGCAACATGACCTTTGCAGTTCTTTTAGCTTTGGTCTCATCCGGTTTAATCTACAGACCCATTTAATGCTTGTCATAAGCAGTGTTTGGTTTTGTCTACTTTGATCTTCATGACATAAGCTTAAAGGTTATGGACTAAAAGTAACTATATTGGCATTCTTTTTGTGTAAGACTTAAATCTTAACCCTGAAGAAATAATCTATCTCATTGCAAATCTAATAAAGCTTATATGTGAGGAGAAAGATCTAGACAATGTATGGGGGAAGAAGGCAATTCCTATTACTTTGAATATGGTGCAGTGGTGCTGAAGACAAGCTAGCAGTTTTTCTGGTATAGCAGTTCTAGCTAGCAGGTGGGGTTTTTTTTAAACAGGAAAACTGTTTCTATTGTCAGTGCCATTACTCTGGAGTTAACTTTTCCTGGAAATTCTAAATTCTCTGCTGTTGAAGTAGATTGCAATGATCCTGGGCAGTCTTCAAACCTCTTTTTCCCCCTTTTCTTCATCTACCGCATGAGAAGTAATGAGGAATAGGTTAGTAAGATGCTATCACTTAGATAATGTCTTTTTTACTGCTGTGCAGTTAGACATAGTTAATCAAGACTTTATGGTAAAGTACCATTTTAATTTCCAGTGGAAAGGAGTCATCCGTTTCACCAGGGCATGAACCACCAATGCTACCAAAGATAGGTTATATGGTACTGAAGAATATTTGCTAAATTCTTGGTAATCTTTTAGATATGTACTCACCAGAAACTCCAGTTATTGTGAACAAATTGAAGCTATGTGTAGGTAGTTGGATATGAAGTACATGGATCTAAAAACCGCATTTGGATAAAGCTAGAGTGTTGTCATTCTTTGGAGATGAGAAGAGCCTGTTAAAAGTATTTGATTTCAAAATAGTGGAGCAGGGTGAACACAGTTGTAGACATCTCCCTTGCTCAGTGTTCAAGGATCTGAATTACACTTACCATTACTCCAGTTCTCTCTTTCCTCAGACAATGGTTAAGCAATTTCATTGTGAAAATTAACTTTCTGGTATTAAGCTACATAACACAAAAACTGTCTTTGTTTTTTCTTTGTTTTGTTGGCTTTAGGGTGTTTTGTATGGATATGTACATTGGCTTGCATTGTTGCTCGTTTGTGTGGTTTTGTGTTTTGTGTTTTGTTTGTTTTTTCTCCAAGTGCCACTTCTGCTGCTTCCACCCCATTTCTTTTCATGGAACATTCTGTGGAAATATGTCCAAATTTATGTTTATGACATACTATTAGCAAACAAATGAAAAAGGCTCATTTTGAAGTAGGAAATGATGAATTTATTTATTTTCCCCCAGCTCCACACACTTTTTATTTTTCCTTCTGTTGTTTTGAGGAGTCTGTGTACACTTTCTCACTTGGTCTCTCTTTCTGCGTTTGTACTTCTTGTATTTTTTAATGTATTTGTGTTAAGGTGAGGGGGAGTCTGATTGGGAAGCATCATTAAGATGATCAAGAAGTTGAAACTGCCTTGCCCTAGAGAAAAATAACAACTCCTCCCTCCAAAAAATCCATCGACTTTCAGTGTAGTTTTGAGTGGCATATAATTTGGTTATAGTTTTCTTTTGAGTACTTGTTGATCTGACTTCCTAGTAAAGCATGGCAGGAGGCAGTGTGAGGCTGCTCTTCCATGGGCCGTCTGCTGATATGGTGGTTGTGGCTATTAGCTGCTACGTAAAACTGTGTCATGACAAGAGCAGGTGGATCTTGGCTTTCCTGTACAAGACAAAAGCTTTAAAACAATACACTATTTCTGGATGATGGGGCCGACATGTTAAGAACTTGTGTATGAGTTAGTGGATTGCAAAGGAGCATGCTAAGGTTTGGAAGCATCTTTGCCAGACCAGGTGAAGATGACAAATTACATGCAGGAATCAAATATAATACAGAGAAAATGAAGTCCAAGGCAATCAGCTGGAAAGACTGAACAGACACTGATCCAAACTGTGAAGACTGCCAAGAGTAATGGAGCAAATGAGGAGGAGGCACAGAGATTTTACTGTCTTGATTGAATGTGTCTGAAGAGTGACTTTGTGCTGCAAACTCAGGGTGCAGTTTCCCTCCATTGTCAGAGCCCCAGCTGATCATTTCTCCGTGAGTGGTGTGGTGCTGATGAGATTGCATCTCGGAACTGGCTACTGATGGTAACGTGTTTTGGAGATTCAGTACCACATCTGGACCATGCTCCATTTCCAAAAGCTGTATGCCCATATGGAGTGAGCCTCCCAAGTGGAAGAAGAGACTTAGCACCTTTGCCAGAACAGCACATGGACATACATCATCACGTGGTAAATGTCTAGCCAGGGGCATCTGTTCAGCGTTGTCATACTGCTAAATTTGTGTCTAATAAACAAGAACATAGAAAAGTTTTAATGAAAAATTGCCTTTCTTCACTTAATGACTGAGAATACTCAAAATACTTGAGTTGCACTCTTCGTGCTTCACATTTGTGCGAGAATCCAGAGAAGGGCAAAACCAATTTGTCGTAACTAGTAATTCGTGGAATCTTTATTGTTTGGCAAATGGATTTTTCATTTGTTTCTGTCAAGATTTCAAATATTCAGAAAGATGAAACCCTGGGGTTATGTGGTTCTTGGAAAGACTGCAGAAAAGTTTCTGGTTCTTTGCTTTTGTTTTCAAAGAGTCGAGCTTTTCCACAACAGTGCACTTGAGTACATTGCTGGACAACTTTGATAGTAGGGCCTTTTTTCATTTCCCTGTCCCTGGGTGATGACGTCCATGATGAGGTGGTTCTGTGGTGCATTATCTATCTCACTGAAAAGGCTTCATGCTGGGATGTATAGTTTCATCATGGATCCTGTGCCTCTGGGAATAAGCACCAGGGGTCTGAAATAAAGGTCTCATGAGGCATAATGGCAGCAATATTTTTAATGTAGATATTGGGGAGATTCACTGAACTGTTTCAGGGAAGGTTTTTCGTCTCCAAAGGAAAACAAAGAAACAAACAAAACACAAAAACCACTTTACATTCCTGGTTAGCCGTAGTATGTTGCTTTTAATGTAAGCATAAGGAGAGTTAGGATGACGGCAAACAAACATTGTGTGTTTCACAGCAAATATTTCAGGTTTTTTTTACAACTTCCTCCTGCTCATTTCTTTAGAAATCTAAGACTGATTTAACTTACTGTCTGTGTATTGGATGAATTTCTTCCAGGATGTGTTGGCTCATTTCCTTGAGTACTTCTAAATTTTCTGAATTTTTTTTCAGTCACAACAGATAGTTGAAAAAGCTTTAAGGAAATGAGTCAACCTCCTGAAATAAATTGCTTACTGAATAGAGGATACTGTGTTCAAAATCTTAGATGCCCTTGATGGTTCTGTGGATGCTAATTTAGAGATGTTCTCTGAAAAACCATTATATATACTCCATGTTCTAAAAAGATTTAGGAGAAAATATCCCAAAAGATCAGCAGAGCTTTGCTGTTAGAAAAGTAGGGCATGTTTTCAGACTCCCAGGTAATCAGCAGGAGGGAGGTGTGGATTGGGAAGTGACAGGCAGAATCTCTAATGCAGAATTAAGGATGTCACCGAACTTGAGTGTAAATTAGGAGGAGTAAGGTAAGATGCTGAGTTGAGGACTACCACGCTTTCTTAAAATAGCATCCTGAAATCTGAAGGCTGCACAGGCAATGTGCTTTGCTCCTTATTTCATTGCTTGCAAACAGTTTGCATTCTGATTTAGGGAACCCTTTCTGACAGCATCCTGCCTGTCCTGCAGTCACCTGAAGCAGGTGTGTTTGTTCTGTAAGTAATGGCCCAGGACCTGGCCTCCATGCCTGGGGGCCACGAGAGTCCAAGCAGGAAATTTCTCTATACAAGGCTTTGCTGAGTCACTGCACTGGCAACTGACTGGAAACCTCCATAGTTTAAAAACAAGAAAGAGGACACCATTTTAGTAACAGATACGTCTTAAACAGGAGGTAGGCAAGGCTTTGGGATTTTCTTTGCTTCCCAAGACTTATGCGGCAGCTCAGGGACAGAAATGAGGAAGCCATCATCAAACGTCATGATTTGGGATATTCCCTCTGATGAACCAAATTAAAAGCAAACCCAGATGTTCCAGAATTTTTAAGGAGTTTGAAACCTGGATCTGAACTTTGAACTTAGATATAGCAGTAATTAGCCAGCTTGCCTTGCTTTAGTCTATTATGCGTAAAGTCCCTGGTGCAAACAATAAATTCCACATGGCCAAACAAATGACATAAGCTGTCAGCTTTTTGGGCACTCTCCAAAAATCTGAATACACGCAGATCACAATGGAGAGAAGACAGTGCAGAGCAAAGTAGTTGACCCTGTTGCTATGTAAAGTGTCTCAAAACAAGGAGATTCGGATAGGTGCAGGTAGGACATACAAATCCAACTGTGATGGTCTATTAAAAGTTCCCTCCTCTGCACCGTACCCTGCAAAGGGAATCAGAAGATGATTCAGGTCTCTGCCTCAAATTTTCTAGTTGTTGACAGTGTTTATCCATGACTTGCAGTCCTGAACAAGTGACTTGCTACATTTCTCTCCTTGGAACTTAAGTGTTGTCCGTGGGAGTTTGATTTACAGGCTTTTTAATATGATCTTTAGGAGTGAAGTGTCAGTATGTATTGGGACTTGTAGCTGCAAGTTCCACAGCGTTTCTGTCCGGGTGTTCCATGCAGCTGAAATCTGCTCTAAGAAAGAGCAAAGGTATTTCTTAGTTATAGTGAATTGGGTAAAATATGAAGGGGGAGGTGGAATCAACCAAGCAAAAAAACCCCCAAAACCAACTGTGATCATGAGCAATTGTAAAGCAGTCCCACTTCATAGTGGTGAGGATTTAGCATAGCAATGGCTTTTTTTCCCTCCATTTTTTCGTATTTACAAAAGAGTGTCATGTGGTATATCTATTATACTTTCTCTTCAATTCCTTGTAAATATTTCCAACCCTCTCTGCTTTCCTGGTAGAAAATCCAACTGCCTCATTTAGTCAGCAGACGTACTTGCTTGCAGCTCTGGATTGAGGCATAGGGGATGTGTGTAGTAGAGAAGGTAACCAAAAATAGGTGGCTACAGTGACAAACTTTGTGACTAAAGGGGTTTGGTCTCCTCAGCAAAGAACTGACAAAAGCTTGTGAATTTCTGTCAAGTAAACAAGCCACAGACCTCAGTCCAAGGGAACTTCACTCAGGTCAGGGACAGTACAAGAATGCAGGCGCTGAGACAGAAGTGAACAAATCAGATTTCCTGTGCCTCTATAGCTTGCAAAAATAGTACCTTTGAAAGTGTATGTGCAAAGTTAGAATATGCTGCGCTCCTGCACTATTTCTGGGTTATCCTGTGTCTGCTTGGATATTAATACAACGTATAAGCACACTATATTGTTTGGTAGAAATGCCTGAGAATACCGTGATGCGCTTCTGAAAAGTGAACTGGGTCAGATCTCAGTCATATGCTCATCCAAAAATCCCTTCTCCTGGTGCCTACCGTGTTTCCTTAATTGTGCTGTTAAATTCTGCAATGTGGGCATGCAAGTGCCAGATCCCCAAATGGGGCAGTCTGTGTTTGCAAGTAATCAATGTCACACCATATAAAATTATACAAAAATGCATAAACCGCAGCTTAGCTGAAAATAATGCCCCAGGGACTCAGTTCACAAATCGTAGTAACAAAGTTTTCAGGATCAGAGCTCACTGTATGAAATTATGAATAGATAGGTGTAACATGACCAATCTCAACAGGACCTTTATTTTGTTTAAGAAAGCATTTTGATCTGCTTTTAAAGCTATAGGTTTCTTTTTTTTGTTGTTTCTGTATATTGCTTGCCTGCTTCTTGTATATACAGTACCATATTGAGCAGTGCTGGCTGTTGTCATCTACCCATAAGGGAATAATATGTGTCTCTCGGAACATTTAAAATATTTATTTGTGGTACAACATCAGTAGTAAATACTTAGAGATGGTTTTTCATTTTTTTATTGTTTTGCTGGGCTTCATAATGAATTCAGATTATCCTGTATAATGCGTTCATTCTGCTAATTACTAATATCCCTACCAAATCTAAAGTGAATCTTGAATCCTTACATCAGAAGGAGGAAGTAGGTAAAAGGAGGAAAGTCTCTGGTCAGAGCTAGGAGTATGAAATAGTAAAGCATCTCAGCACATTGGAAATCAAATAATAGCAATGGTCTCAGTAATAATTTTTAAAATATTACAATGTTTCAGTCTATTTTAAGCCAGTTCAGAACATAGGTTTTTGGAATAAACTCATTTCAGGTGAAGAGACTGTGAAGAGCCTAGAAGGGCTGTTCAGCAGCAGAAAGTCTATAAGATGAGGAATCTGCCATTAGATCTTGCCTTCATGAGGCACCGAGGGGAGGTGGAAAGTGTATCTGGCCAGAAAAATATGTGGTGATGGAGGCAAAGGTAGCGAAGGTTAGTGATCCATATTCCTTCAGTAGCCTTCCTCAGCACACTGCTTCCATGAGTGGACTGTCTTTATTCTGACCTATTGTTCCTCTCTATCTCTAGGTTTTCCACAGCATCACGCATCAGCCATTTGTATGCCTTAGCAAACGTACACATGTATAAGTAGAACAGCAGGACGTAACTGTTTTCTTAAGCTAGGGGTTATATGGTTTGTAGAAAGGAAAGGAGAAATTGCTTTTGCACAGGTATCCACAGTATCATAGTTGATGGTTTCACTCTTTAATAGTGGCGTGGGAGGGAAGCACTGATACCTTCTGTAGAACCTGTATTCTTGGGCTTTTTTTTAGTGGGTTTTACATCTGGTTTAGGTTATTGAAAAGTTGAAGTATGACAAAAGGGTATTGTTTAAGTATAAATATTTTTTTTATTCGAAACCAGCAAGCTCTCTGACTTTCTTATAAATTCCCTAAGAAATCTATTACTGTCAGATGACAACAATAGACTAGTTTGCATTCCTGCTTAAACAGCTCATAATATTGAAGATAAGCTTACAAAATAACAGCTGCTCAGGGAATATGAAATCCCACAAGATCCTTATGAGATGTGTGCTGCAGAGACTTATTTTATTGACAACTTTTAGAAACTAGAATGATTTCTAAAAGGCAGTGAGTAATCACTTGGAACTGCCAAGGGAAAAAAAAAAACATTTTTAGAAATGTATTAGTATTGGACGTGGGAATGGACTTCAATACTGCGAATGAAATGCTAGCTGATACTGTGACTGTGAAAAGGCTGGAAGAGATGAAGAATATTGATCAGACAATGTCAGAAACTGCAAGCAATAATAAAATGCAGTCACAAGTGAAGCTGAGGAATCTGGAGGCAGTCTTTCCTCTCAGTCGTCTCCACCCTGTGCTGAAGGATGCCACATTACTGGAAATCCAGATATATTTGTGCCATCACAAACCATCAGCCATTTGAGAAGGTAAAACCCAAACTAACGTCTTGCATCCTTAGATGTCAGGTTCTGTATGTTGGAAAACTCCTTTCTTCTGTCCATTTTATCTGTTCTGTGGGTATACCTCATCTAGGGCTTCTTGTTTTAGCCCTTCATCCCCATAGAAATAAGACTTTTACAAAAAAAAAAGAAGTCAAACAAGGGCTGAAAAGGAAGGACTGACTGAGCAGTTAAAACAAGCCTCCACAGGACCCTTGGGGAGTGCATCTGGCACTGACTGCTGCTTGTTGGTTCATTCTGGGAAAGAAAATAGAGTTTTGGAAAACCCGAAGGTAGGACTTAGTGTGAAAACCAAAATAAAACCACCCAACTAGTTGTCCATAAAAGCAGCTGATAGATCATCATGTGGAAAGGCTGGCTCAGCTCTTTGGGTCATGCTGTCTCTGTGGCTCAGAATGTTTTGTACTTTTGAGAATCCACTGCTGCTGCATTACAATTTTTTTTAAATTTTTTTTTTTTAATAAAAATCTTGCAGAAAACCTTCAGTGATTCCAGTTGAAACTTTCACCTGCACAAAAAGCCACTTGTCATAACTGGTGGAGGGTATGCATACGTGGGCAATTAAACACAAGTCATTGTCATGGTTATGCTCATTCTCCTCCCTGGCCATCAGCAGAACCTGGTACAAGGCAAGGGAGAGCTTCCTTCCCATTACATGCCTCAGAGCTCCCCACAAATGATATTTCAGCTCATTAGGATACTTTGTGCCCTTAGGTTGATTTAAGAAGACAGACATACTTTGTATCTCTTGTACTTTCTTCTGAGTTGCATAGTATTTTGTTCAGTTCTAGAAAAGAAATGTATTTACTGAACTTGGCTTTTTTGCTTGCTTAAATTTTGCATATATAAAATGAGAGATTTCTTTAGAATTTAGTCAGAATTATTATGTATACCTCATGAATCTATTTGAAAGATACTTGAAAGAGCCTGTAGCTCTTCAGTGAAAGTTGAAACATGAATTGAGGATTTAAGTGCAAGCTTTTGCTGAATGGCCACAGCTTGTGTGCTGATGGGTTCCTTTATTTTAGTGAGTGAAGCTCGTGAAGTTACTTTTCAGGTGTTGCTGCTCATAGTGTTGGTGCTTATAGTTGGTTGGTGTTTGGCTGTATCTGTGCAGTACCTGGAAGGTCTTGTTGGACAAGATGTTGCACATACAGTAGGTAGAAGTTCCTGATGTGAAGCGATCAAGCTCATCCTTTGTGCTTTATGAATATTTTCTAACACTTGCTAAAATGTAAATATTTCTGCCAGTAATATGTGTCTTAGAATATGAATGGGGAAAAAAAAAAAAAGAAAAAAAGAATTTGGAGTGGATAATGCAGCGGTGAGTTCAGGTCATTTATTTGTAGGAAGATAGTTGCAGAAATTGAGGAATTTTGTGTCACTTGGATAAGTCAGAATGGGGCTTTTAAAATTATTGCTGATTATTGTGATCGATAATGAGTTCTGGCTTTCTAGCAGACTTGAAGATCATCTGTCACATGAGGTTTTTGACTTGATAAATTTATTAACCTAAAAACTTTGTTAATAAATGATAGTTTCTTACAATATCTCATCATCTCAGTTTTAGGACCAGAGGAAATAAGCACAGTACTTACAAAAAAGTGTTTGCAAAAATCTATGTGAATTCTTAAAGTACTCACAAATATCATTATTAAGTTACAGGGCATGGGAAATAGAATGGCTGCTGTTAATTAGGACAGAAGGTTTTGTAGGTTATTATGCAAGTTGTAACAGTCTTGATACTTGCCTTACATGCTTCTAACCATCTTACCACTGCTATGGTTTCTGATAATAATGTACCAGTACTACTGTAAAACCTATATAAAGTGGGGTAGTTTCTTCTACTGTATGAGTGGATGGAGGTAAAAGGAAAAGGGAGCAGATGGGTGGACAAAAAGGAAAGAAGGAAGCTAGAAAATGTTTTGTGCAGGCCTGTAGATCAGTAATGGTAGCAAATATGCTGGTAAGAAATTTTACTCTGTTTCATGCGTGAGTAACCAACTTGAGGCATATTACAAAATGTAATCTGGAGAGTGCTCAAGCCTCAATGTTGGAGTAAGTTTTGGTGTACAATTGCCAAGTACTTGTTTGCTGGTATCTGATTTTGTTTGCTGGTATCTGCGTTTAAAACTTCATAAATATAAAATAAATATGGGGCGGCTGACACGCTGGACGGAAGGGATCCATCCAGAGGGACCTGGACAGGCTGGAGAGGTGGGCCCATGCCAACCTCATGAAGCTCAACAAGGCCAAATGCAAGGTCCTCCATCTGGGTCAGAGCAATCCCAAGCACCAATCTAGGCTGGGCAGTGACTGGCTTGAGAGCAGCCCTGAAGAAAAGGACCTGAGAGTGCTGGTGGATGAGAAGCTCAACATGAGCCATCAGTTGCTCTTGCAGCCCAGAGGGCCAATTGTGTCCTGGGCTGCATCAAGAGAAGCGTGGCCAGCAGGTCGAGGGAGGGGATTCTCCCCCTCTACTCCACTCTGGTG
>WTSP01000454.1:5929-25668 GCA_025331215.1 Actenoides lindsayi
CTCCCCAAAGGGGAAGAGAAAGGGAATAAGGGAGAGAGACTCAGCAATTAGAAAAGGAAACTGGAACAGCTTTAATGAAAAGGAAATTAATAATAATAAAAATGGAATATATACAAATATATATGAAACCAGTATGGAACCCAACCCCCTGATGGTAATTCCATCACCGTCACCACTGATGCTGTGGAGCAGGCACCGGGGAAGTCCCAGACTGGGCCCCGCAGCAGACGGGAGCTGTGTTCAGGAGCTGGACACTGGTACCAGGTTCAGGAACACACAGACCGGATCGAAGGCAGAACGGACAGAGGCCTCCTTGGGTGCTCCGAGGAAGGGACTGAAAGAGGACCTGAGCCAAGCCAAGCAAAGCTGGAAGAGCAGGCCAAGAGGGGAGAAGAGCCCAAAGACCCTTCAACTCCCTCAGCTCTATGCTGAATATGTCGTACCTGGGCTGGAATCCCTTGTTGGTCAGTTTGGGGTCCCCTGTCCTGTCCCTTCATCCCTGCAGGTGCAGCCTTTCACTTTCTGCACCCCCCAGTGTGGTACACGAGATCCAGCAGTGGCCTTGGTCTGCACACCAACCCTTGGTAGTAACTCTAACCCTGGGGTGTTCTCACTGCTAGGAGCAGACACTGGCTGTGAGAACAGGCTGCTGACTTCAGAAAGTGCAGTGAGTTAGAAGCAAAATTACTGAACAGAATTACTTCTGTTCTCACTCAAACCAGGACATTATGATATTAATGTTACATAAAGCTTATGTAGTTCTTATGATAATTGAAACAAATATTTAATAATAGAGAATTGTGGTGCTTTACTGAGAAATATAATAAGCAGCTTTGCTTATGCAGAGAAGGACTGGAGTATTCTACAGGGAAGAACTGGGTAACCTTTAGGACTGGAGCACTTGGGTGGAAGTTGCATGTAAAGACTGAGAAAATGTCTGCTTCCAGTGGTGGGTTATCACTTGATGTGAAGACAAACTGAGGTCACTGCCTGGCTGTCTTGGTTGGTCAGCCAATACCAGTGAGTCAGCGGTGTGATTTAGCTCTGACGAAGGCAAATGTTTCTGAAGTACCACCAAGGAAGCTGCTTCCCAGACAAACACAGCATTGATGCGTTGGCAAAAGGCCGTGCTGAACTGGACTCTGGGATGCAAACCTGAGCACGTGACTGTGTGGGTGCTCCCATAGGCTCAGCAAGTCATGCTTGCTCAGTCTGCTTCTGGAGGACAAGCCCTCTCCTGTTTCTAACTCCTGTTAGAAAGTTTGCAGCACGAGAACGAGTCAGATTCTGAAACTGCTGGCCACCAAACAAAGCACAGGTAGAAGGCACAGATGTTTTAACATGGAAGTTGTGTCCACAAATGGGATGTTATGAGCTGCTTTGTGACCTGGTGATGGGTATGAGTTCTGTGCCTCTCCTATTTCTGTTACTGCATTACATTTCTAGATGCTTGCTGGTTTCACTGCCTAGGATACTCTTTTAAGACTGTTTTTGAAAATTCCCAAGTATGAACAGTGGCCATGTTCCTACTTCATGTTTATCACCTTGCTTGAGTGTGTCAAGAGTGAATTTCAAGCATTAAATGGTCTGAGAAATGTGGTTCGTATAGATTAATCTATATTGTTCTTCAATACTTTGAATTTACTTCCTTGAAGATGCATCAGAGATGATTTGGTTCATAAATATCTTTAGAAGATAAATACAGGAGGTGAAGATAATCCTGGTTTATGGTCTTTGTAAAGTTCAGAAATAAATCCTCTATGTGCAGAAATTGACCTGTATGTTATGTTCTTCCCAGTTTGTTTCAGATCCCTGTACTAGCAACCCCTGTCACCATGGTAACTGCAGCACCAGCGGTGATGGCTACCTCTGTCTCTGCAGTGAAGGCTATGAGGGAAGAAACTGTGAACACTCGTTTCACAGCCTGCCAGTCTCTGAACAGACAGAGCCGACCTCACCGAGACAGAGCAGACCGGTCTCGTCCACCTTGGAACCTGATGTTGTTCTTCCTCGTTCGAGGGCAACTGTGACCTTACCTACATGGCAGCCAAAAGCGGGACAGAAAGTTGTGGATCTGAAATGGGATGAAACAGAGGTGAGAATGATCTATCTAAATGAAAATGCACAGAAAAAAACTTTTAGGTGTTATCGTCATCGTGTTGTCACTTGCGCGTGATTTCGTGCATGTCTACGTGAGAGGACCGCAGATACCATTTCTGCCCTGAATTCACATGCTGGTAAAATTAAATGAAAAAAACCTGCAATACTTGTTAAAAACAACGGGCTTAATTTGGCCAACGTGTCGTGTTGGGCATTTCTTTGAAGTGGCGTAACGTTGTTTCTTCCAATACTTTGTATGACACCATGTCTCCAAGCATCTAATAAATTTAGGAAGATCAAAGCATTAAAGCCATACCTTTAACATAGCTCTTAGCTATTTGCAGTTGCACTTGCATGCTGTTTTGAAAAATGTGTCCCTGCAATATTAAGAAAACATAGCTATTTGAGGGTTAAAAGTGCTCATCGGGGTACTACACAGTGCACAACTCTAGAGATGGAGTGATGGTGGAGGAAACTTTTAGTGTGTTCTGTCTCTTGGTAAAATGACAAACTTAACAGTATCTTGCAAAAACTACAACTGGAAAGCACACGACATATGATCCTTAAGAAATGTGATCTTTGCTTTCTACTGGTTTGTACACAGTTTTAGTGGTAGCTCTTAGGTATCTTGCACAGACTCCAATATCTGCAAAAAGTAAGATCTATCAAACTTAACCCAGTTACCATTAAATATTGACCTTTACATGTGAAAATCAAGTGTAGATAAGGTGTGTTTGCTCACAAATGCAAGACTTGATTATTTATCTCTTTGTAGATTTTTTAATGCATTAGGCTCATTCTATCACTTGACCTTCCTCCTCCCTTCTTCTCCAAAGTCCATCACTGCAAGGATGATCTGTAGTTCTCTTCATTTTTGTTCTGTTACTTGGAGGTGAGAGACCTCCACGCCTGCCTATGCTATTAGCAGCTAGTACCCACAGTCTCCAACCTGATCCAGAGATCACCCACCCATAATAATAATAATAGGTATGTGCAGAATGCATCCCAAAGAACAATCTGCCACAGAAGTGTGAGTGTCTATTTTGGAGTTAGTGGTAGTGCCTTTTTCTTTTTCTATTTTGTTTGGATCAACTTAATACCAAGCACCTAGGAGTAAGAAAGTTTGTTGGTGAAGAAGCTTTATTTCAGTAGGCAAAGAATGAAAATCTTTTTCTTAATGAAAATGTGTTGTCAAGTAACTTCATTTGAGTTGACTGGGGAATAAATGGGTAAAATGTTAGCTGTATCTTAATGTTGTTTGGTTTTTTTTGAGGAGTGTGATTCTTCTGAGGTGTTTTCACATGCTATGTAACGAGAAAGCGAACAGACATTAATACAATCCTGGAAAAAGTGTATTTTTCATCATCCTTTGCTAGTTTGGACAAATTTGTTGATGTTTTTACTGTAACATTTATTTAAAACAAATTTTGAATGTAAAATCAACCTATGTAAAATAGATGGTTTTGATGTGTTGCGACTCAGATTATATCTGATGTACAAGTAGATAAGGCTGCATCCCTTTTCAGTGCGAGTTCTGGTGGGCAGTGTCTAGAGAACAGAGCTTTATTTCTTGGAATTACATCTCCCCGATCTATTAATTTACAGTAGAACATAGGTCAGGCACCAAGTATGGAGTTCGGAGAGAGCTCTGAAGCAGAAAAAACCCAGTGGTCTGCTTTTATTACTTTAAATACAGTGTCATCTCTGCATGGGTGCTCCCTATGTTCTGATCAATTAAGGACATGCTTTTCTCTGGTACCAGATTGCCCTGGGATGTCTTCCTCAATCTGTGGGCTGCTAACATATAGGTGCCATTGCTGCAAGATTTGGAGTTCAGGTAGATTTGCTAACCGGTGCGGCCAAACAGGTCATTCGCAAGTCAGTATTTTAATGGCTGAAATTCATCCTTTTGTGTGTCTTCTGTTACCTGAGAAATACACGTAGGTTATCAATTACAGTCGCATTGTTGGCACTAAGGTGGCAATTACTTGTTGCACTATTTGGAAATTGCTTGTGTTTAAATGTTGTGGTGGGTCTTGTATTTTTTCACAATCTTTCTAGGGTAGCATGATGACTTTCTGCTCTTTGGAATTCACGATGAGAGAGATGCTTATCCGAAAGAAAGAGGTTTCAGTCGCCAATTCAAGATGCTGTCTCTGAGCTATCTTAAACTAAAGAGAGTTGATTTGCCTGAAGGTCTGTGTTCCAAAACCTCTTTGGTGGAGGCTTCAAGAGTAAAGAGTTAAGTGTTAAGCAGGAGAACAGTACCTTTCCTCATAGCTTTCAAAGCTTTGCAAAACTTGATCCTTTCTTACCCTCTAAACGGGAAAAAAAAATACAATAACCGTAAGTTTCATATTGCAAAAATCTTCTGGTTTGATCTTCCTTGAGATTCAGAGACAACAAAGACTGCTACTATGTTGGCTTTTTTTTTTTTTTTTTTTTTTCCCCAAGTTAGCCTGATTTTCACATGATTCTCTACTGATCCTCCAAGTGAACTAACGTTCTTTATATTGTTTTGTCTGTCCGCTCGGAGGGAATTTTTGCCAGAATTTCTCCAAATGAAAGCTCTCACTAGACAAGGACAAAGTTCCCATTGGAGCTTTTTCAGGAAGTTTTGGGAACTCGAAAAAAACTCCTGAGAGAAGTAAACTGTCAAAGAGAGGCATGATCTATGGTTACAGCTGCACCATTTTTTTCTCTCTTCCGTAGACACTGGGGATACGTTTGGTAGTCTTGCTTGACTGAACCTTCTCGGTCCTGTCTGCAACAGTAAACAACATACAGAAATGAAACTGCACCCAAGGCGTTTTAGAGAGCTCTTGATATAAGAAATTAGTCTTCTGATATGTAGTTTAAGGGCTACAAACACAGATCATTGAGAGAAAAATATTCTTGTCTCTTGGTTTCTTTAGTACGATAGGAATTTATCTTTATGCTCAGCTGTTGAAAGAGGACTTTATTTCCTACTCTGGGCAACTTACTTGTTCCACTTGCAAGAGCAATGCAGTTAGCAATCCATATTTCCCCAGTTCAATGATCTTTTCTGTTACAGTGTAGAAAAGATATCTATTAGCCAATAATGGCAGAAAAAAGAAACCATCTCATTAATCCTACTCACCAGACAGATCTGACAAAGGCTTCTGTGTACAAAATCAACTTTAAAACCAGCAGTAGCATACCCATATGTATTCCTTTCGCTTAATCGGTCTCAAATGTTTTTTCAAAGGAAATTAATGAGCAGTGTCATTTACATTTTACAGATAGGAGACACTGAGGCACAGAGTAGTGAAGTGATTTGCCAGGTACATGGCCAGGAATTAGAATGCTAAGCACATGAGTTCTAGTCTGACGCTTTATTTATACTGCAATGCTACTGCTCAGATTCAAGCTTTTGAAATTAGTGATTACAGGCTACAATAAACTTGTAATTCCCCTTGCAGTGGGGATAGCATTTGGGTTTTGTGTGCTCTTAGTCACTAAATTATAAGCCTTTAAAAGGAGTATGACTGGGTCACGTGGAAAATACTGAGAGAGAGAGTGCTCCTGCTCTGCAGCAGTGGAATGTGCTCAAGGAATATTTCCACTTCAAGCAGACATCTTTTAAATATTTAACTACTTCGTGTTGCTAAATATTTGTGCATTTTTTGTCCAAGTATGCGATGGGTGCAGGAGGCTCAACAGAACCATTATAGACGATAGCTTGAGACAAGAAGGCATCTGGCTAATGTGGTTACCCAGGTAATCTATCTGAGAAAGTGTCGTTGTGCAAGATGATCTACTGTGCCTGTTGAAGCATTACCTCTTGGTGTAACATTGGCATGTTAAGCTGTGACAGAACTGCAAAGTTCTAATAGCGTCATCTAGAGGATTGCCATGCGTCGGAGTGCGCTGGATCCTCTTGGCAGTGGGATTGCTGACTTGACAAAGTGGCTTTTGCTCGGATGAGCCAAGAAACACAAACTGCCAGTGACAGAATTTGCTGGGTGGATATGCAGCCTTCCTTACAACACATTCAGTGCTACAGTAACTGGCACGTCTTCTTCATTTGATACTGTTTTTGGATGCAGTCTGTCGGTCTTTCCTTGGTGTTCTTCAGAGAGGCACTACTCCTACTCTAAACACTTTTGCTTTCCTTTCCCACTGGTGAGATATGTTAGAAGTAAGCCTTTATTTTCTTTCCGTTCTGGTTTTCTTTCAAGTGTCATCCGATGTGAAACTCTAGAGGGTATAAATGTATGTGTTTAGGGAGGTTAACTTACATGACTTAATTCCATTAACGTAATACCATTTCAAATATGCTTAAATATTTAAGCAGAGAAGTTTTTTTCATTTAAGCACTCAGCTTTTCTGTAAGATGGGTTTGTGTTCCTGTCTCTTACTGAGTTCAGGAGTGATGTGTGGAAACGATGTGTGCGTTAGCGTATTCTGTTTAATTCCAGACTAATCTGCCCCACTTTGCTTTGGCTGCAAGACTGTGCAGATTCCTTGGTTGCCCTGGTCGGAGGTACAAATGGCAGAACAGCTTTTTTAGATGGAAAGACAAGAGGTTAACCAAAGAGAACCTTGGCAGCTAGCACAGGAGTAAAGGGTCAGTTAAGAAGACAGAGGCGTCTGCGTGTGTGCGAGCGCATGTGCCAACACCCCTACTTACTTCTGTAGCCTTTGGGGGTGTTTTCAAAACGAAGCACCCTTCTTGTATTCTGAAGAGGGGTTTTGTGAATGCTGTGATGTCACTGAAGTTACAGTGGCAAATTACAGGAAAGACTTAGTAGGGAACTGGTTCACAGGGTGAATTTTTCACCAGTGCAGGTGAGGTTGAAAGGGGCCTCTGGGTATTGTTTGGCCTGGCTGAAAGCAGGGCCAGCTGGAGCAGGCTGCTCACAACTGTGTTCAGTCCAGTCTTAAATACCTCCAAGAACGAAGAGTCCAAAAGATACCTGAGCAGCCTCTTCCAGCGTTTAGAAGTATCTCTCAGTTTTTAGAAATATTCGTTAATATCTTTTTAATAGGGTAATGAGGAATGGCTAAGGCTAATATGAATGTGGTCGTTTCACTTACAGGGCCCTTAAGTTTGAGGAAAATGTTGCATGTTTTGTAAGACCTAAAAGCCTTCTGCAATTCTTTAATCTCCGAGGGTTGAGATATGAAACAGCTACAAACGCATATCGTGGTGTCAGAATAGCTGTGCTATGTACTGTTCAGAATGAGTCTGCCTGTGTTGATAAGGCCTCCTACAATTACAAATGTTCATCAGTCTTCCAAGAAACATACTATGACATTTCAGCACTTGTTGAATTGAGTGGATATCATTATTCTGGTTGGTGCTTAAGGCAGGAGAGCATCTGTGCAATTCATACTATTTATTTTTTTCAGAAAGGTTGTAATATGGAAAAAACATTGCTCTCTTCTTAGGTACCACACCTGATCTCCTTTGCAATCTCATCTACGCTGTTGCATTGGCCTGGTAATGTTGTCTTCTAGCCACACCACTGCTGCCTTGTTAAGATCCAGGTAGAGTTTGTAGGAACACTCTTACTTTCTCAAATGATGCTCTTCTTTTACCCATGTAAAGACTGGGAAAGTTAGCACTGTTCAAAGATTTGAAGCAGAAATGAAGATTGTAAATATTATGTTCTCTTGTAAAAAACAAGAACATGATTTAGATGCGAACTGATGGAACGTGTATGGGGAGAGGAATTCTGTATTTCCTATCAGCATGTTGATATTTCAGCATTATCAAACAGCAGCTCTTCTATAAATTATGTGCAGATGTAGGAGCTTATCTTTGTAAGCAGCTCCTAAATATGCTTTAGGCTCTGGCAGGTGCATGAAGATTTTGTTTTCCTCAGTGACTGTTTTTAGAGTAGCGTCACTGTTTGTGTTGTACATTCAAGTCTGTTCCCCAAGGAGCTTCCTTGCTGGCTTAAAGGTTCTGTAATTCAGGGGTATTTTGGAAGAGTTTGAAGTTATTGCCATTATATGTAATTTTTTCCCTTAAGATAAGTGACTTTAGATGATCTGTTTGTTTTTTTTATTTTAGCCATCGTATTGTTTAAATTTCAAAGAGAAATTAGAAATGCTCTTTATTTTACCTTCTGAAAATCATTTAAGCTTATTTTCCATTGAGTTCTGTTTTAAATATCTCCTACCGGTTCTGGAAGATCATTTTGTTGTGGTTTTAGTTTTTTTGGCTTGGGGTTTGTTTGGTTTTCTCCTTGTTGTTGTTTGCTTCATTTTTGTTGTGTTTTGTTTGGGTGTTTTGGTTTTGTTTTTTGTTTTCTGGTGGGGGTGCATGTATATGAGACTTACAGATTGTTTCCATCTTCCGCGTGTTGTTTCTTACAGTAACTATTGCTCTTCTTTGCCCTCATTCTGCAATCTTTCCGTTTTGCAGAGAGCTCTGTTAAGACAGGAGAGTGATACATTTAAAAATCTTTAGGCAAATTTCCCACAGTTGTGGAAAAACTGTGTAATTTGTTTCCTAATTCAGGTGCCAGAGCTGTCTTTTTTTGTCTCCATAGTATTTGCCTGAAATAGGCCACTGCTGGAACCATTTTTTTGTTAATTATGAGTGCTGCTGCTTCTTCAATATGGGTTTTTTGTCTGATCCACGTACCAGTGTTTTTAATACTCAATTTCAAAAATCCTGGGTTTGTGTCCTACTGGGTTAGGTGATTATTTTAGCAGATTCTTAAAGCATCAAGACAGGGCCAATTGCAAGTGGAGTTTCTAAATAGAGAAGCACAACAAATATCACAGCTCTCAATAGAAGACACAAAATCCTGCATTTTTTCCTTTTGCACTTCTGTTTACCATTGAAATATTTCCTAGGCGTGCTTGTCACGATGATTAATCATTAACCCTGATATGCTTGCAGATCAAAACCTTTTTGGTTTGGTTTGGTTTTTTCCATTTTCACACGGTTAAATCTCAACTCTTGGTATGCAGCCACTTTGTTCAGCTCTTGCTTCTTTATTTTGTCTTTGTTTTTTTTAATTTTTTTTCTAGTTTCAAAGACATCAATACCCTTTACTTCACAAACTTCTGAAGTGCTTCAATTACTTTTTCTTTTTGTTCCAAGGTAATAGGTGCTTGAAACTGTAAAATTATATAAATACTTCAGTAGTGAGTGTATTTTTCAGTGTAGAATAAGAGAGTATGAGAATAGAAATGTTGATTTTATTTTTGTCCTTTGTTCCAGTACGTGTATAGATTTTCAAAGAAAATGAAAGTTGAAATGTTGGCAAATATTAGAAGAAGGGTGATAGCCAAACTAATTTTGGACTCATTGTGCTTTGAATGTTAGCTCCATAATTTTGACTTCCAAGATGGAAAAATTATAATGGATATGTTACCTTTTTTCAAAAATTATTTGAACAAATACGGTAAAATTGCATCTCACTTTATTTGCATAAACTGCACGGATTCATATGGTATGTGCCAGAGAATTCAAGAATGAATCAAGTAATCTAGACATTTTTGAGATATGTCAATACTGAACATTTGTCTTACCTGAGTCAAAATCAGCCCTGAGTCTTCTAAAAATTATTACTCCTATCATATTCTGGATTTCTGTTCATGTTTTTACAGGTGTTCCTTAATAATGCTTAAACTATGAATTTGGATTTCACTTAAATTTATAAATTAGATTCTGGTTTGGTCTTTTTTGTTTTGGTTTTTGTTTTCTGTGTGTGGGGTTTTTGTGTGGTTTTTGTTCGTTTGTTTTTTGTTGGGTTGTTTGGGTTTTTTTGATGGATGTTAAATTTACAGAAGTGTGTCAGGTTATATTTTCACTTTGCCAGTAAAGTTGATGTAAAAAGATTGCACACTTGTTCTGGATGATAGAAGAAATAACATTGCAAAATCTGCAAAGCCATTTGAAGACGAAACTGATTTATTTATTATTTACAATATGGTATTTCATGGGCAGGCTGATGAAGATACCTGAAAACTTAATCTACTGATGATGTTAATTCAGGTGATAAAGAGACTCAATTATGCCACATAAAAATATTATTACTTGGAAATAAAGCTGTCATTGGAAATGCTAAAGGTTTTCAAACTGCTTTTATGAAATGACTATTTGACAAGATATGAATAATTAAGGAGTCCGTCTGCGGTTGCTCTGTGTTGTATGGCATCCTGTATGGTGTCCTGATCTAGCTAATATAGTAACTGATTTCCATGCCTTCTAGGCATCACGGATTGGGCAAGTACATCCTGTCTCACTTTTTATTTTCAGATAACCCCAGATGTGGCTTGTGGAAATGCCAGTTCCAATACCTCTGCTGGAGGCCGGCTTATCTCTTTTGAAATTCCACAGAATACATCAATAAAGTAAGAATAATTGTCATATGTGATGAAATACAAAAATGCTTTTATATTAATTTGCCTGGGTATTTCAGACAGCAGTTTTTCAGACAGGCAGTTTTGTCAAATGGCTAAAAGGATATGAAGAAGCTTCAGGCAGATTTCAGGCATCTGGCAGTACCATGACAGCTCTTTGCTTGGTATAATTTTTCCCACATATCAAAAGATTTAGAAGATGTAAGCATGTAAACTGTCTCTGGGCTATCAGAATGCATGGGAAATTAGGGTAGACATGTTGAAGATATCACTTTGGGGAAGATAAAACATTTCCTTTCTCTGTCATGCCGTGAATGCTTTTTTTTTTTTTTTAATCCCACCCCCCCCAAGATGCACTTGCTGGTAGAATGTGTTATCTTTGACTACATAAATGCAGGTATTTTGTGAATTTGTATTTGATTTCTGCATTATTGCTTTGGGTGTTATCATCAACTGTGAAATCTTTCTATATGTCCTACAAACAACATTTCTCAAAAACTTGAATTTATTCTGTACTACCGACTTCTCCAACTCATGCTTTTTCAATCAAATACTTGCTTTGTTACTTTTCATTAACAGACCTTGACTTCCTAGAAAGATCTAATTCTGTCAGCTGGGATGAAGCATTTTCTTACTGGAAAACTTATTTCAGATAAAAATCTGCCAACGTAGTTCTCTGGCTCACAGTTTTACTGCAATTTTAGGTTTAGACTTTCCCAAAATAGCCTACTTTTCTCATACTGTCATCTGATCTTTCAGAATCCCAGCTTTCAGTTAAAAAGGGCCATGCTTGCAGGAAAAAACAAACTGATGCAAGCAGACAAGCTGCAGACAGTTTGGAGCAGTAACTGTTAAATGTGGGAGCTGTCCTACTCTTCCCACAGGACTGGGAATCATGCTCGTTGATGAGCGTTAAGCCTAAGTCAGGAAGAGGTCTGTGAGTGTGAATGCTCTGGCTGCCTGGAATCTGTAAGCAAACAAGTGTCTTTTCTTGGAATCAGGAATAAGCTGCTGTTTGTGGACTCTACAACTGTATTTAAGATCTTTGCTAGAGGGACCTCTTTTTAAAGGAAGTTGCAGAGTACAGAGTTTTGATCATTTTTTTACACTGTTTATCTTTTGTAGCATTTTATGTTGAGGTAAATTAATGCAAGGTCAGTATCTATCTTGATGTCATCACGTTTCCTTTATTAAAGGCCCGAGTAACATCCCTGGTTCAATGGCTGTCTGTGAAAGGAAAATAGGTTCAGTTTTAAAAATTGCATTTTGGTTTGGTGTTCAGGTGTCACATAGACTGTGGAACTAGTTGCTATGTGAGATGGTCAGCTTTGGGAGTAGCTGTGGGAGTTGTTCTTAAAGATCCCCAAAATACTGCCCAAAATTTGCTTCTCATGATGTGTAGTTGGAACATTTTTTTCAGCTTGCGTCAAGCATTATTACAGAACTTTGCACTTCTTGTTTTGAATTCAAATAAGAAGTGACAAGGGAGGAACTGCCTTGTGTTTTGAGCAGGATTGGAAAGCAGAATCTCAGTACAGGAAATTGTGGAAGAGCACTTGATCTCTGGGTATTTGCAGGCCTGTTTTCTTCAGGAGAGAGTTACCAGTTTTCAGCAGTTGCATGCGGTTCTGTTAGAATTTTTGGAGGATTGTTCAAAGTCATTTGGGACTCCTTCAGAGGAACTTAATGCAAATATTTAGGAACTTGCCAGAAGCATGGCAGGTTTTTATTTTTTCTTTACGTAAGTAAGCAGGGAAAAAGTATCTTGAGAGGAGAGAAATACTGCAATAAATGCAGTGCTCCCTGGTGGGGCCAACAGCGTATGTGCCGGTGGAGAGATTACTTGATCCAATCTGTAAGTATTCAGGAAGGCACCGTGGACTCTGTAACCTTGGGAGCATTACAAGACTCATTTGATTTACAAGACTAAATTGTTCTGAACCTTCGATTTGGTACGTCAAGCAAATAAGAATTTCTACCAGGATCCACCTCCCTGTGTTGAATGAACATTGAATGTTCTTCAGTAAACAAGATGACTGGATGCACTTCAGCTGCAGAAAACGATTGTAGATGACACTGTAGGTGTAAAAAAGGCATAAACACAAAGATGAAATAAGGACGCTTTCCTGTTATGTAATATTTATGTAAAACTCTTATTGAGCACTAAGATATCAAGTGTTAGACTCTGTATGATGACATCTACTATTACACACAGTATTATGCAAATCTTACTATTGAAGCATTTTTTGGTGTGTGACAACATGCTAAAAACCTTCAGCCTTCTCCAGATTTCGTATTTGCTACTTTTAAATTTTCCTTCTTTGTTGATAAGCTTTTGTTCTGCAGTGATGTACTTTGTAATAACACCAGTTTCCCTTAGTGTAAGTAGTCTTACCATTTCTTTTCTTAGAATAAGGCAAGATGCTACTGCTTCTCTTATCCTGCTATGGAAGGTCACAACCACTGGGTTTAAACAGTGTTCACTTATTGATGGCAGAAGTGTCACTCTTCTCCAAGCACTGGGAGGACTTGTTCTTTCTGAAGAAATGCTTGCATTAGGAAACAACTACTTTATTGGTGAGTAGCGTGCTGACTTTGTTTATTGCCTTTAGGGGACAGCTGATGGCTTACCCAACATTTAGAGAGACAAAGAGGCAATTCTTCCCTTAATTTAAGAGCTGCTGAAAGATCCAGAAGTGATGTTGGGTTTAGCCATGTTTTAGACATTGGCTCATTCAAAGCAGAGAAGAGGCACGCTAAATTCTTAAACGGACGGGACCATTCAGTTTAAAATCTAGATGGTGATTTTTGCCCGATACCTTTAGATGATGCCAGGTATCTTACATGTTCCATTTTCATCAACTGTGAAGCTTTTGGTAAATGCTACAGTCAATAACTGTGAATGTTTCAGGTATTTCTTTGTTGAATATTGTATCATGGGATACTTTCTGAAGAAACTTAAGCATGTACACAGTAAACATGAGAAAATATATTAAAATATAATAGGAAATCTGATCTTTATAACAGTGTTTACTTGCACTGCTTTTTCTCTTCTAGTTTTGTCTCTGTGAATATGAAACCTTAGAAATGTGCTGTATGTTTAATGGGGCAATTAAATGTTAAGCATCTTTGTGGAAAGGGTGTAATGAAAATAGCCTGGTAAGTTATTTTTAAACGTATGGGAAATAATACTGATTCAATGCAGCGTTTGTGTCTGTGCATAATAGATGTGATTTAATTGAATTGAGCTTTCTTGGCAGATGGTTTATTGTACCAATGACAAGAAACCAAAGTTGTCGTAATAACGACATTTATTGTAATCTGCTTGAAATGCTGTGTATCTTACAATGAAGTATAAGATGCCACAAATTGTTATTCGGCTAATAAATGTAAAATTAAAAGCATTCTGATGCAGAAACATTGGGCCACATTCTAACTGAGTAGCTAATTCCCAAAAAAAACCCCCAACCCGATTGCAGTAGTGCCATGTTTTCTCCTTTTTGAGAGGTTGTTGCTTGAAGGTTGTCAGTATAATCAGCAGTGATTTCTTTTAGTGATATTTATTTTCTTCAAATTTTCAAATTCCTTATGTTTTATTATTTTCTTCTTTAACACACACTTAGTTTTAGCTTGCTTTTTTTTTTTAGTTCTTTTCTTTTATTCTAGTTTTGCCCTTAGTTTATCAGAGTTAAAACTCTCCTCCTATGTCTTCCTCAAGTATAAATTTTTACCTGTGCCTTGAGGTAGTAAACATATGATAAAAATAAGTAAAAACCTGCTGAAGACATGTTAATTTTTCATTTTTATGCACTCATGAAAGTACCTGAAGACATAGTTTGCTTGGTCTGTAAGCTCCCAAACAGATGGCCTAGGTTGCTCTGTGGCAGCTCCACTTGTCTGTACATGCCATATAGCATAGGCTATTAATTTAGGTAATTAAATCAAATATTGTCTTTCTCATTCATGGTTCGTCTTATTCTACGTGTTTCTCTGTAGCTGTCTTTCTGTCACTGGGGTTTTTACTTTGAATTGTTTATTGTGTGCTAGGTAACATAGGGTGAAAATACACATTTTCCTTGATGAATGTAAAATAAGGTTTAGTTCATAAATATTTTACAAATTACCTTGCTTATTTCCTGCAGTACAAGTTGTCTGACACTTCTTGTTTTACTTCCATCTGGCTTCTGATATGGTCTTTGGTCTTTCTTCTTAATTTCCTGATAGTGAAATTCTCTGTAGAATTCCAGAGTTGTTGTAGTACAACTTGCTTTATGTAGAGAGCATGAATCCTGACTGTGTGTGTGTGGAGCAGCGGGGAGGCTCCAACAGTCCAGTTCAGGAACAGGAGCGCCTGAGTGCTCAGTGCAGGTGAGGGCAGATAGAGCTCATTTGGAGTTCTGCAAATCCTATTTATTTTAGCAAATAGATGGATTGCTTTTAGTGCTCTTCATAGAAAATGAACATGGAATGTTCCCTCTGCATATCTTGCAGTCCTGAGGCGTTGCAACTCTATACTATGATATAATCAAGTAATGAGATAAACCGCTTTCTGGAGTAAAATACTTTACATGCCTTAATTTAGATATAGCTTTTCCCTGAATTATTTCCTTTTATCAAAACACTTGAGAAGAAAAAGGATTGAAATACTAAAGGGACATGGAAACTAAAACATCAGTTTTTTCATTTAAAAGTGGTGTGACCTATCAACATTTATTGTAAGAAAGAGAAAACCAAATAGCCTCTGGATTTTCTTCTCAGTTGTATGGAAATACTCTGCCTACTTTCCATCTGCAGTTCTAACCCAATAAAGTCTGAGTCTTGTGTGTAAAATCTAAAAAGAAGCTCAGTCATTTGTCGTGAAAAATACTGAATTTTATCTGAACTCAACTGAAATCCATAATTTCACTCAAGTCTATTTAACAGTAATTAAATCTTTACTTCAGATTTGATCCAGCTGTATGGAAATGGTGTGTGAATTTGACACAACCCACTAAAGCTTTTAGTTTTCAAAAGTTTAGTTTGCAGTTTAAAAATCAGATGAGTAAAGTTTTACCTGTAGACAGCTTTCCATGTGGATTCTTGATAATTTTATATAAAAAACCAAATAAAGTAGCATGTGCTTTTATCAATGATCTTTAAGCTAGAGCAATCACGAGGACACGAGAGACTGTGGGATGCTGTACACGTGGAATAGCACAGTACAGCTGTGGACTGCTCTACTTGATAGATTTATATAATTTCCTCTTCTTTTCCTTACTCAGATGAGTTGTGAAAGGATTCCTCTCTTAATTGGTGAATTTTTCTGACCTTTTAAAAAATTTGCCAGAGGAACTTTAAAAGAAAAATGGGGAAGATCTGAGTGGTTTGGGTTTTTTTCGTGAGTGTGTCTTCTGATCTGCATCTGATTTGAGTCACAGTGCTGGTTTTTGTTATTTGGCAAGGTGCTTAACCTCTTTCAAGTCTTTCTGAGCAAGAACGTTATGTCAAAGACAAAACATTTAAGGAAGTATTTTTTTTGTCTAGTTTTATTTCATGGTGACACAAGTTTAAAGTTGTTCAGACAAGATCGAAAAGACTCCGAAGTTGTCAGTAATATACTGAGTGGCTGATCCTGTGATTCAGGGTAAAATACCTAGAGGCTGGAAAGAATGCTGTGTGTGAGATCTAAAAATAGAGACCTTGTTCATAGCGCTGCTCACCCCCGAGACAGCGCCTGCACTGCATGGGAAAGAAGGGTTTGAGGGAAGGACAAGTGTGTAACACAGCTAAGTGAACGGGAACAGTCTGGCTTCTCTAGTGTGACTGGTGAAACGGCTGCTACATCTGCAAGAGAAGTTCTGATGCTGTGATTACGTTGTTAAATTAGAGCATTTACCCATTAAAATAAGCCCCGGTAGATGAGAGAGAGTACTCACTTCAAAACTGGCTTGTACTTCCCATCACACATTCTTACTGTGACTGTTTTCCTTAGAGTATATTTAATGAGTTTGTAAGATTTGATACTATGCATGTGCCAGTCTCCTAAAATAATTTATTATGTATTATTAGAAAGGATGCTTATTAGCTAATGGGAGAAGAAGAAAGACCAATATGATTCAGGTTTCAAAGAGGAAAAGGCCCTAAAAGTACTGATTTGCACAGTTGGCTTGGTGGGTTGGGTGTAGGACAAAGCGCACGGTGTGTCCCAAGGTGCCAAGTTAATGCCAAGTTACTGCTAGACAAAGGTAATCACTAGGTGGTTGATCTGTAGTACAAGCCAGGTGAACTGTTGATCTCGGCTCACTTTTTGCAGCAAAAACGCTTCATTTGATGTCAAGAGGATTTCAGAAGTTTTGCGGGACTTAAAAAAAAAATTATTAAAACAGTTATATAAAAAAATTATTTTATAGAGGGTATTTCTGAGTAGCAAACATTTTTAATATCTATATGGAAAAAAAATCTATTCTGTGGAGTACTGTGGGTAGGTATCAAGATTTGCCAAAGAGAGAATTAGGAAGTGGAAGAGGAGGGAATGAAAGTAAAAGATTGCAATTAAGGGATCAATGTTTAAAATGTTTTAATTGATGGTAAGTCTGCTGTATACTTCAATAGCCATTTAGCCTTATACTACTTGTCCTAATGTTCTTTGAAGGCAATGAGTGATTACTGAATAAATGGCCATATTTATGAAATATATTCATTTTAATTCAGGATCTCATATCTTTATGTTAGTAATAACGGTACTAGAACACTCGAAAATGAGTAACTGCAAAACTTTACCTTGTTACAGTCACCCACTGACTTCTTCATTGCCGTATGCCTTGAAAAATTGAAATCAGATGAAATGCATTTTGCCAGTCTGGAAAAATGAGATAAGAGTAGCCCAATGCACCATCAGTTTGCACATGAGTCTTTGCAGATTGAAGTTCTCGTGAATGTTGATAGGTTACAGCCAAGGATCTCTGTGGCGAGTTGGAACTGTTACTTGCAGTGTATTTTGAGGGAGGGGATTTAATCCACCCAACATTGTGCACTTCTCTCTTTTAGGGAATAATATACCAGATTTGGGCATGTGTACAGGAATATGTGTATCTTGTCTATACAAGTTAATTGCAAGTGCGTAAAATTTACTAAATTGATTAAATAATACCGCTTATTGAGAAAATAATACCTTAATATTTTCCTTTAGGAAATAAAAAAGCCCTTGCTTAAGGACTTTGTAGGACATTTTGAGCTTGTATGGTCACTCTCTCAAAAATGCAATCACACTCTGAAAACGGGAACAGTTATTCTGACAATTTGGTCTGCTGTCAAAATGATGTAAAAGCCAAAACTGACGCATAGTAAGAGCATTCTTTTTTTTTATTATTATTTATAAAAATACATTTTAGAAGTTCTACAGTGGCTGTATACCATCTCTTTCTGCCTGGGTCAGTTAATTTACTCTGGCACTAAATTAATATCCCTGTTCACTGAGGCAACAGTTCTGTGCTTCACAACTCAAATGACACACCTCTGGATGCGAGATGTATTCAGTTGTAATTTTGCTGTTTCCAATCTACTTGGTAAGCTAGTGTAGGTGTACCTACGCTGGTACAGAGCTAGCAAGTGACATTGAACTGTCCAATCCTGCTAATAATCAAAGCCACTGTAGCTGTTTTAGTTTGTTTTGTTGGGTGAATTTGGAAATTGGGTAATAAAATTGCATACCGTATGATTATCACTTGAGTTTTAACAAGTGTTTCTTTGGAGGCTTGGGGCATAATGTAGAGCACAGACTTGGTAATGCTGACTCAGTGTGTGTGCAACCTATTCCCTTCCTTTCTTCTAAAGACACCCAAAAATGCAGTTACGTTTTCAGGTCTTTAACATGGTTATTATGATATTAACTGTGTTGACAAAACCTGTTTCTCATCAGCTTCCATGCTAAAATGCTGGGAGAACTGCCCTTCTGCCTTGGTGTGCCCACTGGTGAAGCTGCAACAGTGGGAGCTGCTTCAGCAAATGAGTGAAACGGGCAGTTAGGTGCGCGTGCTTTGCCTCCATTTCCCCATAGGTAATAGGATAGAGAAGTTTGTAAATCTGCAGTTGTTAAAAAACGCTTGTAAATAGCTTAAAATTGCTTACTTTGTGCTTTATTTAGCACTTCCATAATGCAGCTTAAGAAGCGGCTTTCATGAAATATTGTTACATTTGTGTTTTTTGTTGGTCTGCTTGTAAAACAAAAGGAAAAAAAAAGAAAAATCGATATTTTTCAGATAAGACTTCAGATAATAAGGCAGAAGTTTAACATTTAGTATGAATGAATATTTCTGTCTGAATAGAAATTAAATCCTGCAGCACAATCTTTAAATTATAATGCTTATTTTCATGACAGCAAAGCAAAACTGCTGTAGCCCAGGTGTGTCATCTGGTTTTCTGCAAGATACTCAGTCTTTTAGATCAATGCAATTTAACTAATTGGTTTAAACATTATTATTATTATATATAATTATAAAGTATTTCAAAAGTATTTCCATAAATAAAATCGGTAGCTGTGCAAACTCACTTGAAAATGGAAGCTGTAGCTTCTTTGTGGTGAGACGAAGAATACTGATGCTATTCAAATGTCAGCACCTATAAGGCAATTTGCTTCAACACCACAAAGCTTTTTGGAGTTTTGCCTAAAAAGAAGAACGAACGCTTGGCTCCTCAGACACCAGAGATGTGTTGCATTTTAGTCCGTGTGTGAACCATATGTATATATGTACAGAAATGGTAATGTTTCCTTATCCAGTATGCTGCCCTGACTTTCTAATGCAGTGAAGTGGATTACTTAATATGCCCTAAGAAGTTATTTGCTGGCTTGACGCTGTTTGGATTATGTAATGAATCTCCTTGCGACATCTCATCGTACATGAACAAGCAGTCACCACTAATATGACTGCAGGTATATTGAACAGGTGCACAAAATACTGTATTAAAACCAAAAAATCTATAGAGATATTTTGAAACAAATCAGTCTGATTTTTCTAGCTCTTCTTATCTGGCTGTAGGATTTCAGATTGGGAGGGAAGTTGTAACGGAGTCTCTTGGATAGTGTGCATGGATGCTGACCTGGACAAGGGAATCAAATGTACCCTCAGTACATTTGCAGATGACACAAAATGAAGCGCAAGTGTTGATCTGCTTGAGGGTAGGAAGGCTCTGCAGCGGGATCTGGACAGGCTGGAGAGATGGGCTGAGGTCAATTGGATGGAGTTGAACAAAGCCAAGTGCCGGGTCATGCACTTGGGTCACAACAACCCCCAGCAACGCTCCAGGCTTGGGGA